>LBNU01011322.1:50452-64624 GCA_014162995.1 Artemisia annua
AAAAAAAATTAAAAAAAAAAAAAAAAAAAAAAAAAAAAAAAAAAAAAAAAAAAAAAAAAAAAAAAAAAAAAAAAAAAAAAAAAAAAAATCGCATTTGAAAACGTTACACTTAGAACACATTCAGCTCAACACAAACTTAAAGAATTAGTCAGTCATATATAAGAGGTTGTTTGATTTGAACTTCAAATCAAACAGCCTTATACTCACAACTTCAAATTTTGAAGGTGTGAATATGAGGAAATGACTTTCATAACTATTTTTATATATGTGTTGGTTGGGCATTTGAAACTTGAATACGGGTATCAAACCCAAAAACCTATGCATTTTTTAAACCCGTCAAATGTGATGGGTTTATAAAAAGATCCCAATTATACCTATAGTCATCCTTTTTCTAACAAATTATATGTATAATATACATCCTAGGGTTTATCCAAGCTTTTTATGAAGTTGGAGGTTTGATTGTTATAATCAAATAGTACATGGACTAGTGAGGACATTTTGTCTTTCATTACCGGGCGGTTTGACCATTTGACCTTCATTTCGTTGTTACCTCATTATGTCCCCAAATCCATTGCAAACCATATGCGATATTTATGATACATGATGTGAAGTGATAATCACATTACTTTTCCAACAAAATTTAACTTTTTTCAATTGCTTTCAATTCATTGTCAAAGTTGCGGTTCTTGTTATTAATTTTTTTCTTTATTAAACAATAATGCTTCTTGTGAATCAAGACCAAAACACGTATAGTAAACTATTATACTTACTTTAAATCATTTTATTTATTTATTTATTTTTTTGCAAAGGGTGAATTATATTAATAACAATACATATTACAATCATAAAAAACATGTTGTATTGAAGTATTTGATAAATTAAAAAGAGGGTTACAAAATATCAGTGTTCTAAAAGGCGCGCCAAGGCGCCGCCAAGGCGTCGCCAAGGCGCGAGGCGTGGCATCGGCGCCACGAAATGGACCAAGGCGTGAGGTCTAGGCGTCGTGTGAAAAGGCGTGGAATAAGGCGCGAAAAGGCGTGCAAAGGCGCGCCTTTTTGATAAGGCGTGGCGCCATTTTTAGAATCATTTAGGGGATTTATGGATTTGGGCTTGAATTTCAAGTATTTGAGTTATTTCTTTCTTGGGCCTCGTAATTTCAAAACTTAATTCCTACCTGAGCCTCGTATTTGGGCCTGGCTATTTGGGATTTGGGCTTTAGTATTTGAAATTGCTCTTATAAATTAATATAAAATTATAAATACATAAATTTATAAATATTTTGTTGCCGCCTTAAGCACGCCTTAAGAAACGCCAAGGCTTCGCAAAGGCGTGTAAGGCTTGAGGCGTGGCTGTGCCGCCACGCCACGCCTCACGCCTTTTAGAACATTGCAAAATATAACTAGATATGATAATGACATTACAAATTCCATATATTGTTGGATTTGGACAAAAACTGACTACTTGTACTTTTGTATACATAAATATTCAAGTAATGTCCTTTTTTTTTTTTTTTTTTTTTTTTTTTTTTCTTACAGGAATTATTCGAGCATTAAAAGGAATGTTTTTTACACTTATTTGAAACTGATAAAAGAAGAATCATGCATGCCAGTGATCATATGCCATTTTACCAACTCTAAAAATGGATAAATCAACATGGCAGGCGTTCAAACAGTCGTATAAAGACCATTTGAACAAGTAAAATCGTCGGTTCAACTTTTTTTTTTTTTTTTTTTTTTTTTTTTTTTTTTGTCATGCTCAAAAAATAAATAAATAAATAAATATATATTTTTTTTGTCTCTTATTACTTCCTCCTATAATTGACCGGTTGTATTTGGCCTAAAATTCACTTCGTTGTATTGTAAGTTATTACAAATGGTAGTTACTTTTCAAAGATACTCTAAGAACTCGTAGATTATATTTAATTTAATTTTTTTTTTTTTTCGGAAAGACATTTTATTACGGAACAAACACAAATACAAAAAAAAAAAAAAAAAAAAAAAACAACCCACTTCTTAAAGACAATTAAGAAGGATGAGCCCAAATTAAAAAAATGAAAAATATACAAAATAAACTAACTTACCACTAGGAGATAACCATAAAAATTGTACAAGTACCACATCAAAGCCTAATATTAACCAACCACTAAAACTAAAAAGGCACTCATAAGATTAGAAATGTTTAGTATCACCCATGAAACATTAGTACTGACAATGTACTTAGGTTATGGATATCCTCACGGTCATTATCATAGAAACGTTAAATCAACATAAAAACAAATCAATCATCCAAACCAAGTCGTCGACAAATGGATCTTCAAAGTTTTTAACAATGGAAGCGACAAAACGACCATCACTATATCGATTTCGACTTTTTGCAATGGAAGAAGTCGTTGTTCAAATGTCGTCCGCAAGTTTTTAGCAACGACTTTGCGCCACCGCCTCACAATCCATGCGTAAAACTTTTGGCGACCGAAAATATTCAAAACCTTTTAGCGACGAAAGTGAGGCCACAAGAATTCTACTTCGATTGTCTGGTATGGGGTCCACTGACCTTTAGCGATGACACGTGTCATCGCTAAACGGTATTTTCCAAAAAAAATAAAAAACATTATTAGATTATTATTTGATTAATATAAATGAAAAAATACTATGTATTAACTTATAACATTTTTAGCGAAGACACGTAACCCACCGATGAAAAGCAGTAGCTGTATAAATGAGAGCTAGAGACGCACATAAGAAGTCTATAGCCTTGAATTACAATTTGAGATCGTTTTGAACATGCAACCACCGAGGACACATGCATGTAAGTATGATTTACAGTACAATTTTTTGGTATACTAGATTTTTGAAGCACGAGTATAAAATGGATGGTTGGCCAAAAAAGATACGGAGTAAACAGCACCCATGACCACCCTAAGCTGATCGCTCCAATGTACTTTGACTGTTGAGTATCCGTTTTTTATGTAGGCGTACAACGTATGGAAACAAAGATACATGGTAACTTGTGAAAACGAAGGCTCACAACATTTGGCTAGTTTTAAAGGTAACAGGCAACTTGCAAACATACGTAAGTTGTCAATGTCTAAATATACAACGACTCAACAATCGAAACTGTGGATTTTCATTTTGTTTTGCGTAAATTCCAAAGAGACAATACCTTGACTGAATTCCCACAAAGGTACATTTTCAAGTAGCATTCCTAATTTGCATCATATGTGCGAATGGCGAATTGTGTGATCCACTATTTGTTGTGACACGTGTCCTAGACAAAGAAGGACTTGTCCCCACTATCACTCTGTCACTTGCCCACCCACTATCACTTGTCCCCATGTTTCAGACCAATAAATTAGCTAATTTACCCTTAGTTTTATAAGTCAAATCCAAACTGTGCGATTTTACTACCTATCCTTAAGATGTCCGAATGTGCGAACTTGATTTATTTCGCAATATTCAAATCGTGCGATTTGAAATGTGCGAATGTGCGAATGTTGTTTTATTTCCAGGATTTCAAATGTGCCGATTTAAATGTGCGCAATGGTGCGAATTCGTTTATTTCCAGATCCGCCATCACTTGATCACACCACACAGATCGCGCCATCCACCACCGTCCATCCACCGTCACCACCTGATCACCACCACCCCACATATCCACATCAATCTTGTTTTTTTTTTTTTTTTTTTTTTTTTTTTTTTTTTTTTTTTTTTTTAGATCTACAATTTTTCTTGATTTTTTTTATAGATCCGAACACCGACGCACGACCATCCGTATCGCCATCAGCATCCGTCAAGTTTTTTAGGTACAGGGAGTTAAGTAGAATCCATGGGTAACGGGTGATAAACTGCACCGCGATTCCACTCTGCGTACGCCTTGTTTCATCCTCGAATCCGAGCTCATACACTTAATTCTTGGTTGTGTTAGATTTGAATTTGGTCTCCCGTGTGTTGTGTTAGTTTGGTTCACGGTGGTTTGGTGGTGGTGGTGGAAGTATCAGGCGGCGGTGATGATGGATTTGGAGGTGGTGGCGAGTGGTGGTGAATGGTGGTGGAAGTATCAGGTGGTGGTGAGAGAAGGAGATGAGTACATTTGTGGTGGAAGTATAATGTGACTAGTATTTATTTATATTAAATAGAGGGGTACATTTGTCATTTAAACAATAATTCAAAGTCAAAGTTCAGACAAAGTAATAGAACAAAACTAGTGGGATCGCACGTTCGCACATTCGCACATGACCAAATTGGGAATGCTACTTGAAAATGTACCTTTGTGGGAATTCAGTCAAGGTATTGTCCCTTTTTGGGAATTTACGCTTTTGTTTTTGTTTTTGTTTCTTTATAGATTTTGAAGAAATACAATGAATTTGAAAAGGCACCAATGCTAGTTAAAAATGATTCACAATCAAATACTTATCTAAGATATGTTTAAAATGTGTTATATAGATTTATGATATATATTAGGGGTGAGCAAAACCAACCGACAACCGAAAACCGATAAAAACCGACCGAAACCGACCCCCACCAACACAAACTGAGCTATACTCGAGTTGGGATTTCCAGGAAGTCGGGACTCGGGTCGGGTCGGGACTCGGGATAAACCGACAAAACACAAAGAAAACCACACAAGTCGGGACTCGGGATATACTCGGGTCGGGATTCAGTTAGGGATTTCCATGGTTGCCGGTTTCGGGATGGGTCTGGCTCGGATCGGGACGGGTCGGTTTCGGCCCGATGCTCACCCCTAATATATATATATATTCATTGATGATCTCAAGAACAAATAATATTAATCAATAGTCACATAGAAATAATTAAGCATTATAAAGTTTGAAGACTACCAATGTTTACAACACATAATCCTAATGTCAAGAGACTATATAAGACATAAAGACACATAATTCTAATAAGCAATTTACCATATAAATAGAGATAACTATGCTCATTTATAATGAGCAAAGAATCAAATCCTATGGTGTGAAATGGGGTGAAGATGTGTTCTTGATTAAGAAGTGAGATATCTACGATTCTTCCTTCTTGAAAATAGCGTGGTTCAAGATTAGTAACGCACGAATTTGACTACCGGGAGTTGTTGGTTCACGGGAAATGTGGGGAATATAGATTCTAGTATGTTTGTGATCAAAGTCATGCTCATGAGACATGATTGATACCTAAAATATAATAAATAGGTTTCAATATAACAATTATATAGATATTTTAACGCACAATTCAAGTCTAGTGTGTGCCTATATGCAAACTATGTGAAGATGCAATTATCTCGACTCGATTCTTGAAAGTTAACTTTAGTTAAATAGGTTTTGAGATAATCCAAAGTTCATCTTCTCGGTTTGATATTGCTTACTTGAATGTGGCGAACCTACATACTGATTATGTACATTCTACGACATTTGTGAGATAATCGTGCATGAATGAAAACATTTTTACTTTGTATTAATAATGCAATGAAAATGATTTCATGATTTTTCTAATCGTGAGAAGGTTTTAAGAACAGAAATTTGAGGGTTTTCTTAAAATCAATTTCTTACAATGTAGATTAGGTTTCTGCAATTTGATCGGTTATTTCATAAGTGACAATAATAATGTTAGTATAGAATTTTGTCCTTTATCATATTGCATCACACTTGATCAATTATTTGATACAAGAAATTTAAAGTTTTTAAAAAGAAACGTATTCACCCCTCTACGTTTTCACACGATGTACGACGATTAGCAACTCGAAAAAACATGCCCTAACCAAAATTCTATACTAACAGTGAGCATTGACTCTTTTAGGTGTATGATTCATTACTATATATATTAAAAGAGATTCAATACTACGTCGTTCTGTGAATAGTAATACAGTGTTGGACTCCCGTTTTATTTTTCAGCCCGTTACCACGCCTCAGGCCCATGTCCATTCTTTGTTTAGTATATGATGAAGAACCTAGAACATTATCGTGTCCACCGCGTACTTCCATTCCTGTTTCTACACACACAACGATTGGTTAAAGAAGATGAAGCTACGGTGTTTATGACATGAGATTCTTTGTTGCGAGTAAAATATTAGCTTTTAATTTGTTAGTTTCATTTGGTTTACAGTTTTCTAATTTTGTTTAAATGTGGAATTATCTTAGGGTTTTGATTGGAACAGTGAATGGGATATCCGATTGTGGTCGACGTTTTGAGTTGTTAAGGTTTGTGTTGATTGTTGATTTTTTAATTTGTGCCATTAAAATGTTATGAGGATGGTCAAATTTTAGCTCTTGATACTGAATTTTGGGCTGTAAATTGTTTGTTTTTATGTTTATGTATACTAACTGTTTGACTAAATGTCTGTGAAGTGAAANAATGTGGAATTATCTTAGGGTTTTGATTGGAACAGTGAATGGGATATCCGATTGTGGTCGACGTTTTGAGTTGTTAAGGTTTGTGTTGATTGTTGATTTTTTAATTTGTGCCATTAAAATGTTATGAGGATGGTCAAATTTTAGCTCTTGATACTGAATTTTGGGCTGTAAATTGTTTGTTTTTATGTTTATGTATACTAACTGTTTGACTAAATGTCTGTGAAGTGAAATAGTGTTAATGAGTGTTTTATGAATTTGGTTTTCAGTTAAAAATCATGGGGAATTTGTTCTGTTTGTATCAAGTGGAACAATCAACTGTTGCTATTAAGGAGACTTTTGGGAAGTTTGATGATGTTCTTGAGCCGGGGTGTCATTGCCTGCCGTGGATTATTGGTAGTCAGATTGCGGGGAATCTTACGCGGAGGCTTCAGCAGTTGGATGTTAAGTGTGAGACGAAAACTATGGTCCTCTTTTTTTGTACTTATGTTCGGTGGTGTAAAATATATTTTTATGATGCGTTTTTATGTTTTGTGTATCTGTTTAAGTGATTATTGATTTGATCATCTGCGATGGGCAATTTGTATCTCTATTGGAGTAAATTTGTTGAAGTTGCTGTTTTATATAAAGAATTGAAACTTTTTGATTTGTGGGATTTTGATTTTGCCTTTGTGAATTTTTTTTCAAGGTTTCAAGCTGCGAGGGTGAATAAGTTTGATGTGGAGGATACGCTTGAACATGTGGATTTGGGTGAGTTTTTATTTACTGTAATATAGTTTCTGTTTATATTATATGCTGCAAAATCTAATGTAATACAAATAGTGTTCGGTTGTGCTCTAAGTCTTTAACTATTTGAATTTCTAATAATCAAATATTAGATCATCTTTATGGATTCAAAGAGCTCACACTAGACACATGGGGTTAAAATACTCAATTGTTAGTATAAAACATAATGTGGAATTTTTTTGTCTGTTGTTTATCAATGGATATATATATGAGGCATGTAACACGAGTAGTTTCCTTATTTTTTTCAATATAGGAATTTCACCATGTTGTTTCCTTTGATTTTTTATGCTACACAATGTTTTAAAATGTGTTAATGTTGTAACTTTTTGGCACTCGCATTGGTAAAAACAGTGATGTGTTAGAGTTGGACTAAATAATGATGTATTTAAATTTAATAGATTAAGGTTTAACTTGCATTGTTTTGTGGTAATCAATATCATGTTTATGGCCATTATTCTAATTTGTTTCCACGTACATAATGGATCCGTAGACATTGATATTTCAACAACGGTGAAAGTAGCAAAACCCTCTGTACACCGGATGGCAAAGAAGGGAACTTACCTGCACTGCTTTCGACTATGCAGCATGTATGTAAAGGCTTATGAGTTATTTTTTTATCGTCAACATCATCAATTTGGTTCCACTACAGTTTGGAGCAAGACTGATCACAAAAGATGTTGGTGTCCTACATCATATTAGCATTGGTAGACCTGTATACATAGGTAAACATAACTCATATGTTCTTTGCATTCCTAAAAACTAATTATAATAATTTGTTCTCTTTTTTTATCAGTTTGTAGCAACAACTCAACCAATCAATGCATTAGTGTCTGTTTTCAATGGTGTTAACTTTGGAGCATCTGAATCTGCATACTGTTGCCGATAGTAAAATACTGTTGCCGATATTAATATTTGATTTTTTTGTTTCTGTGTAGTGACCGAAAGATGACACTTTCGATGAAAGCTGCAGCCTTTGAGTTATCAGGTAGATTTGTATATTAACTTTTGCATGTGATCCACATATTAAAGCTGTAGAAAAACGTACATATGGGTGTTCTTAGGATTGTTTATTGGTACCTTTTTGCAACCCCGTGGGGTTCATCTCTTATCTTGCCTATATCATACACATACATTGGTATTGTAGGATCTCAAGTAATAGCAAATGCATCAAAGATAGCTATCCCGAATGAAACTATATGGCAAAACGTATAGTGGTCTGAATCTGTTTCCTTTATTTTCCTTGCAATAGAAATAATTTTTTTAATTATCAGTAAGCTATATAATGTGACTTTACATTGCAGAGTGACTATCCCATAGTTCGTTACACTCTTCAAAATTAACCTTATATGTTTTTATGTGTTTGATGAAATGGTTTATTCTTATTTTTTGGTTTTCAGCAATTTTTACGTTGAACGACGAGTGAATACTGTTTAGAAGATCAGTGATTAGGGAAATTCAAAGTTGCAAAAGAAACGACCGTGTGGTTTCAATCGATAATCGACACCGATTTATTTTTTATCAAAAAAGGGTGCCCAGACAGTAATTAAATCCCTCTCTTGCATACACAAACACCCATACGCATATATGTTCTGTCAGTATTTAATTTTGATCTTCATTGATTTTCAAGGGATACATTTCAGTGGATGAGGGGTGTGAAGAATTGCGTCAAAAAACCATTGCTGGTCTTAACCTTTTCAGTATTTTGTTGGCCCAGGTATGCATTTTTGAAATTAACATGTTTACAGCTACGATATGTAGCCTTGAATAATAGTTGTTTCAGATTGTTTAAAAAGACGGTTGGTTCTTTTTTGACACTACGTATAAATAGTTATTTTTGTTTGGTGTTCGGCGATATTAAGTAGAGATGCTAAAATTGATAGGCTAGGTTATGGGTAAAAATGGCCACATTAGCACCTACAATTAAAAATATTCTTTTGCCTCCCTACATTTTTCTGCTATCTAACTAATTTTGCATTTTGTGCAGTTTAGTGTCGACCAAAAATGTCATTGTGGTGTTGTACGCCATAGACAGAAACTGCGCGTGAAGCCCAACAGGTAAAAACTTTCTTCTTTAAAGAAGATGGAGGTTGTTTTTTACAGCTCTATCACGAACCTCCAAATTTCTGTTTCAAGTCACAACGTTATATTTTTGCACACACAACCTTGCCATGTTACTAAACATGTAAGTTTTATTAGAATACATGTAAACGAGTAAGAGTCGAATGTGCACTTGACCTTCCATTTTGGTTTGCTGCAGCAACATCATTAAATATGGCTGCTGATTCAGGCCTGAACCAGAGAGTTAATGTGATTATTATTACTGCTACAAACAGATCCGATAAGATTGACTCAACTCCACCTTTAGATTCTACTTTGATTATCTTAGTAATTGATGGTTTGATAAACGGATTTGGATAAACAACTTTACGACTATTACAACATAACTCAATCACCTATAAAACACATATCCAAACACTCCTTAATCTATGATAGATAGGTGTTTTTCTGCTGATACTACCTCTTTCATTTTCCTAAGTGAATTGGTACATGACTGATTCATTAGATTTGACTAACTTTTTTTTGGGTCAAACCCTACTATTTTAAATCATTTTGCAGTACTGTGATGTTCCAGGTTCAACTACTTTTAATCATGTTTCTATGATGTTCCAGGTTTAGTTGGGGACAGCGGCAAAAGTTGCAGGCATGCATATTCAACAATTTTGTTAGAGGAAATCATTTGCACAGATCTGATCCTACTACAAATTAGTACACTTCAAGGTGCTCTTAACTACCTTAAGCTATCGCAAATAGTCTAGCCTTTTTAGCAGTGACTGCAGCCAAATGAATGGTACATTAGCACATTACTTTTTCTTCTCCATCTGTTGTAATATTAGTCTGCTACTGAAAAATACGCAGTGCGTCATTTCTAACCAAATTTGAAATAAATATTATCATACTATTCTTTCAAATTTACCTTTGTTAAACACAAAGTATGCATGTAAAACAAAAAAAATAATACAACGCCTAAATATTATATTTTATTTAGGCAAAATCCCCTCGGCCGAAAAACAGGCCCGCCCGCAACGCGGCGGACCGATGCCATTCTCGTTCTTATATATGTTGTAAATGCTATTTTGAATTTAAGTAAAATAAATATCTCACGTTAAAAAACACACTATTCTTTAACATTAAATGTCTTAAAATTAAGCAATACAACTAACAAAGCAAAATATACAAGTAAATTAAACACAATTTTGAAACACTTAGTATATTTAAAACTTAATTTCCTAACATTAAACACATTAAATATCAAAAGTCTTAAAATTAAGACATACAACATATAGAACACTTGGTACAAATCAATTAAACACGCAATCAAAATCTTAAAATTAAGAATACAACATTAAGCACACTAATTAAAATTATTTTTAAAGCACCACTATAATAATAAAAAAAAAATACATAGTATTTTGCACATTGTACAAACAAATAAAACACACAAGGTTTTATAAAAATTATATGCTAACAAGTTAATGATACATATGATTCTGTAAACCGGACCGGACCAACGGGTTCAACCGGAATCCGAAGTCGCCATCAGTCCGGCTAGCGAATAAAAGTCGTTCAACATCGAAATGGAGATGACCAGTTGAAACCGATAAAAATGGGTGAACTGGGTCGGACTGGGATCTTTTCTCTCTGATTAATCAGTTCGTCATTGTTATTTAATTAACGTTTAACTTTAATTATAGGATACCAGCCGTTGCAACATGCGTGTACCCGGCTAGTTAATCTTTAAAACACAATCCCTAACATCCACTAATATTGTTGAAAGGGGCCCTAATTACAAGTAGTACAGCTTATGATACATGTAGCGTGAGGAGTATTTGGTGGCTTAGTTTGCTATTTATTGTTTGGCGTAAACAAATATCACCGTCACGTAAGAAACTTCAAAACCATAATAAAAAAGTTTTCAATTTCTTTATTAAAGATATTTTGACTTATACTTTTATAGAATTTATTGTGTAGATGAATATAAAAGCAATATTTTTTAAATTCGTCATATTGTTAGGTGGTTTGTAACAACATGTAGAAGAAAATTATATTTTAAATTTTGTTGCTTTATGAGTGATTTGTCCTTTAGATAAATTATAGTATCATTACAATTGATTTCATTATAACGTTAGGACAAAATTTAGTCTTCTTTGAAAGTTTGCGCAAATGACGATTTGATAATTAAAGTTAATTATGCGAAAAGTAAACCACTAATTGTTTTTTTGTTTTTCTCTTTTTATAAAGTCGAAATGAAAATGCTGTTAACGTATACGCTTAACACACTTAAAAGGTGTTTGGAACTTTGGATGTATGCGTTTAAAATGACTAATGTATTTTTGAGAACTATAGCCAAATAACCCAATGCTTAAAGATATGCATATAGTTATTGAATTAGATAATTACTCCGTGGTCGATGAGTTTGCACCAAAATGGCACTTTAGAGGGATATGTGGATTTAGATGCTTAAACGTAAGATACGAAATTCGTTTCTATATATTATTGGTTAGTTGGTTACATAATTACCTCAACCGAAATGGCACTTTAAAGTTTAAAGTGATATTTCATGTTACTCGGGAAAGTCAAGTCTTTTAACTCAGATGCACGCGGTCTTACCGGGTTAATCCCAAAGACTGTTTTCAACCCTTCCATGACCACCTTTAAATTCACATGCTTAAACGTAAGACCCAGAATCCGTTTCTATTCTAGATCGACTTCGTTCGTTGGTTATGTTAATCGAAATTGGTTAGCCATTCCCATTTGCATGTGCCGACTGATTTTGAAAAACAAAATATGTATTAGAGCTTTGTCTTATCGACCAAATTCAAGGGAAAATGTTGTCGCGTTCGTCTTATTTTAGAGATGAAAGACCAAACGAGTAAATAAATGCACACCCTTAAATTGGCATCAACAAACTTTGCATGCATCATTGAAAGAGAAGCTAAAATAGTCAAATAGGTAAATGTTCACCGACCATCATTGAGTAACTTGCATTAATCAACCAGTAATTCCAATACAACACCATCAAAATAGAATACCATTATCGACATTCGACAACTCATCATCTCAAACAAATTTAGATAAAAATTAAGATAAGTATTACAAGCTATAAAAAGTATCATGTGTCATCAATGTTTTGGAGACCCGACCGAACCGGCTGGTTCAACAAGAAAACCGAGTTCAACCGGAAAAAACCTGTTTTGATGTATGATTCAGTATAAACCATGTGTATAAGAGGTCTAGGTATAGTGAAATAGAAAATTAGGGTCATCCACATCATATCCGCTATAGCTTTAAATAAAACCCACCACAAAATAGTCATCCTCCGATTATCGGCTAGTCGCCGATGATTCGGAAGGATCCCAACTTATTTATCTTCTAATAATCCGCATGATCCCGAAACTAACAGTAAAGCACATTTTGTTTATATTCAAAAGATTAAAAATTGTACACATTGAAACGCAAACATACGTTGAAATGACATTGACTCTTGGTACCAAGAATGACTTCGAGAGGAATGTCGGGAGACATTCAGGTATATCTGCTAAGCGCAGTAAGGCCATTTGATTTGGTCGTGGTGTAAGTCGACCAAATCAAATGAAGGTCGCGCTTGGTGTGCAAAGTAGGTGGTCCAAGGTCGAGGCTCATTTTCTTTTGGTTTAGGTCATCTGGACGATCGAAATTGTATATCTTTTTTGTTTGTGTTAATTAATTAGAAAAGAATATTTGTGGGTTATGTTTTTATAGTGTAGGTTATCTTAGTGTGGTAAAAAGTCTTCTATAGATCGCCGAAAAGAAAAAATTGATGTGCCAGGTAAAATGAAAGTCGTTCATGATCACTGCTGTGCTTAGGGGATGTTCTTTTTTTTTTTTTTTTTTTTTTTTTTTTTTTTTTGGCTAAAAACATGGGATCATAAACCGATTTAATATTAATTATTTTTTAAGTGGGACATACTATTTTCTTTAGTTGGTCTATATCAACAAGTCATGAATTGTAATGATTCCTCAATAAGTGGCCTATATAGATGTGGAGCGCGCGCACACCCAAAAACCCTTAGCCTCCCATGATGTTTATACCAGACACATCTTTAAGGCAAACCTAGCATTAGAAAGAACTAGAAAAGAAACCGCGCATTGCTGCGGGTTTCTGAGATGAAGGACCAAGTTCGTATGGTTTTTTTTTAAAATTGTTAAAGATAACGGTCGTTAGCTACCTAACGTCAAGCTATTGACCAAGGACTGACTTTGCAATGAATGTATAACATGAAGGACCAATCATGTAAATTATTAGAGGAGTAATTTTGCAACGGACTTCTGAGATGAAGGAAAAATTTTGTATGGATTAAAAAAAAAAAAAAAAAAAAAAAAAAAAAATTAACGACCGTTAGTACTGTAGCGCTACAGTAACTAACGACCGTTAGTACTGTAGTGCTACAGTGTTTTATGTGTGTGTTGCTACAGCGTTTGGGGGTGCGCCCCATAAATGTTATATAGTAGTAAAGTAATGAGAAATCAGACTATATCATATGACACAACAATTGTATTAGTTCTTGTTATTACGTCTAATCATCTGTTTTATAACGATTGTGATACCTTTTATCGTATTAGTAAGAAACGTGACACGTTTACAAAATGTCGTAGGGCCATTTTTATTTTGTGAATAATTGGAACTTACTTTTTATAATTTCGGGGCCCTTTTGCTTTTTTCTACCGTCATTGACTTTTATTTCTATGGTTATGCTAAATATTTCAATTATTGCTTTAGGTTTATCCAGCTTTACCAGTTTTACCCTAATTTTTAGTTTTGGACATTTTACACCCAAGTGGTTTTCCAACCTAGGTTTCTCCTTTTGGCATTTACAGCAAGGTGCAGTTGCACCCTATAACTGTTATAAGTGTTGCCACTTCAGCTTATACTCAATAAAACTCCTATAATATAAACACCTTCCCCAATAACATTCTTAAAAAAAAAAAAAAAAAAAAAAAAAAAAAAAAAA
>LBNU01011324.1:27653-85773 GCA_014162995.1 Artemisia annua
CTCACAAGGTCCATTCTTGCCATATATGAATATTATAAGGACTGATGTTGATATTTTCCATTTTTCAAAGTCCAGGGACCATTTCTGCCAATTTGTGAAACTTCAGGGACCAAACATGTAATTTTCCAAATTTTTACCACAAGGACCAATTTTGTCATTGATGAATAGTACAAGGTTTATTTTTGATTATTTTCACTTTTTAAATTCACCAAGGACTATTTTTGACATTTTTCAAACTTAGGGGACCAAAGTTGTAAATTTGTGATTTTTGATATTCAAAGGGTTTGTTTTGACAACTTATGAATCCCCAAGGACCTTTTATGATATTTTGCATATTTTGAAATATTCAGGGACTAGTTTTGACAATTTTTGAAAGTTGAGGGACTGAAACTGCCAATTGTGCAAACTTTGTTTGTTTTTCATTTGTTTTCAAACATTTTGCATCTAGAACACATAAAACACACTTTTGGAATATTTTCACTATTTTGATGCATTATTTGGTGTTTTTAGATGTTTTGGCAGTTCAGATGATAGAAAAATGATGAGTATTTACACACTCATCAACGCGACATGACACAATGAGAATACAGACCATCATATTTATTGATCGCTTTTCATCTATTAGTTTCATACATTTTACCCTTACAAACAGTCACACAAACCAAGTTATTCATTATCAACTTTCAGCATTAAGTAAAAATCTGAGGAAAAAAACAAACCCTAAAACCGACTCTCTCCTTGGCGATTTTTTTCCTCTCCCTAAAATCTAATCGATTTTTCTCTAATCTGCCAAATCTCTTGATTCTTTGTTTCGATCTGATTTGTTTATGAATTAACATCCTTTGTTATTTGTTCCCTGATTGGATTTGAGCTTTGTTTCATAAGATCTTGTGGATTTTTGTGAATCGATTTTTTTAGGGTTTGAGTAAATCGTTTTTTGTTTTAAACCGACATTAGGGTTTATTCAATCGAATTCTTATTTTCTTTGATCCTAAGTCGGTTTATTCCCTTTATAATCTTCCTTGTTTCACCTCTAATATTATTATGTCGATTATAATTATGGGTCCTGGTTGATCTATTGTACGTATACGTTTGAAACCCTAACTTTTTAGTTAGGGTTTTTATCCTTGTTCGATTGGTGTTTATGCTACTTGCTGGTTATCTTCTTATTGATTGTTGGAAGTGTGTGTGGGTTAGAGAGAGATGATTAATAAGGGTTTTCTGAATACTAAGGATGCTAATACTGGTTCTAGGGCTGGTGGGAAGATTAACGTGGATGTGGATGCTCGTAACTTGGCCGATCAAGTTAGTGTTGATACTCAGGCTAATGTTGTTCAACCTAATGTGGAACAATTGATTGCTAATGCGCATATTAATTTTGAGGAAGCTATGGATAAAATTCAAAGTGAGATTGTTGTTAATGAAGTTAATGCAACAAATACTCCTCCTTCGAGCGTTCCTAATGCTCCCAAGGTTGATACTGCTAGTGGTACTGGAGTGAAGTCGGTTACTTACGCGGGTGCTACTTCTAATGAACCTCAGAAAAACGCGTCTAATTTTCGGAGGTTGGAATGTAGCAAAAAGAAGGATGATGTTGACCTTTCAGTTCCAATGAAAGTAGTGGAAGAGGTGAACACGAGGTTTGAGAACACTCTCTACGGTTACTTCCTTGGTCAACGCCTTGCGTTTCCTGTTGTTGATTACTATGTACGCAATGCATGGGCAAAGTTTGGTGTGCAAAAGGTAATGATGAATGCAAAGGGGTTCTTCTTCTTTAAGTTCACTTCGAAGAAAGGTGTTGATGATGTGCTTGAAAACGGTCCTTGGTTGATCAGAAATGTTCCTATTATTCTTAAACCATGGAATTTGAACACAAATCTACTTAAAGAGGATTTGACTAACATCCCGGTGTGGGTCAAGTTCCATGATGTTCCCCTTGCTATGTTTTCTGATGATGGCCTCAGTCTTCTAGCCACACTGATTGGCACGCCCAAAAGGTTAGATGCTTTTACAAGCCAAATGTGCAAGGAATCGTGGGGCCGTAGTAGTTTTGCTAGATGCATGATAGAAGTGAAGTCGGATGAGGTGTTGCGGGATAGCCTCACTGTTGAGATACCATTACTTGATGGTTCGGGTTCGACTATTGAGAAGATTCGGGTTGAGTACGAATGGAAACCACCTCGGTGTGATAACTGTAAGATCTTTGGTCATACTCTGAGTGATTGTCCTAAAGTCGTTGCACCTCCAGTTCAATCTACTAAGTCTGTTAATGATGGTTTCATGACTGTCAATAATAGAAAGAAAGGTAAGCAAGGTGGTTCTACAACTCAGGGTAATAGAGGGTTTACTAAACCAGTTGTGGGTAAGCAGTTTCAGTATCAACCCAAGAAGACTCCAACTGAACCTAAGAAGGTGGATGGCACTAAGAAGAGGACTTCTGATGTGCCTAGTACGAGTGGCACGAAGATTTCTACATCTAATCAGTTTGATGCCCTTAATATTGATGATGCGGATGCTTTTGGTACTCCGTCTAATGATAACAACAAGGATGTGGATGCTGGTAGTTCAATGGAAGTTAATGCGGATAAGTCTAGTAAGACAGCTAGTACAATTGAAGTTAATAAGGATGAGTCTAATAAGACAGGTAATACTATGGAAGTTAATGAGGAAGAGTTGAGTAAGGGTTCTACTCCTATTGTTGAAAAAATTGGAAAGCTTGAAAAGTTACTTATTGATGGTAGAGCAACTCTTGTGGATGATAATGGTCATCCTATCCCGTCGACCTCTGCCACTAAGAGGGGAAACCCATTTTCAAAGGTGGGAAAAATTGTGGTGTCTGATTCTGAAGACGAGGTTGCCAACCCATTTGATGAGTCTGCTAATCTTTTTGGTGGGGGGCAAGAGTTTGAACAAGAGTATGATGACTATGATGATTATGCGAACCAGGTGTATGATCTTCCCGGTAATTTGGATGCTTTTAATGCCATGTATGGTACCAAGCTTCAAGGCCCTAGGAAGTAATTCATTTCGTTGTTCTTGTTATCATTGAGTTGTGGTTTGATTTCTAGTTTTTAGAAATTAGGAAGTATCTTGTTATGTAAGCTTTTAGCCTATGTAACGGGCTGAGATGTGGGACTTCACCCATATCCATTGTACTTAAAAGTTTTTTGGTTAATATATTTACCAGGGTGCAGGATTACTCCCCTTTACCCAAAAAAACTTTCAGCATTAAGTTTTGAAACCGCGTCTACTAATTTAATAGGCTTATTAATATCAGTGAGCTATAGCTGATGGTTTCATGAATTAGATGAAACAATGCCAATGAACCATACCTTGGTCTAAACATCTCAGATTACGACTAATATCCCTCAACCGAGCATCAATACCCTGTTGCTTGTTTACCGGATACTCTTCATTTTCCATCAGCAACTATAAACAAAACAAACCAAAACTGTCTTAAGACATTTCGTCGAACATTTGGTGTGCAACCAAACAAAACCCAAGATTTTTACAAAAAAGTAGTCTTTTTCTTTCTTTTTCTTTTTTTTTTTTTGGGATTTGTTAACCTTCAATCTCACTAATAGTAAATCAAAAGAAACCTGAAATTAACCGCACCAACTTCTTGATAAAAACCTGCTAACCTGAAAAAATAGAAGACAACCAGAGGTACATGGATGAATTAGGCTCGCAACTTTGGTTCCAATTTATGACAAATATGAGTAATCATAATCAGAAATTGTTTGAAACAATAATAAAAGTCAACTCTAATAAAAATAAATATTGATTAAGATGAAAAAATTAAAGTAAAAATAAAAAAATTATAGACCTGTTAATAAGAAACCGATTAGTGTCTATGTTGGTGAAAGGTAATTTCTGATATTCATCTTAATTTTTTGTTTTCCTTGGTGTAGTGGATTTGTATCAGTAAAACGAAACCCAGAAATTGGGCCCTTTTTTATCTCCCTAAAATTGTTTATGTATGTGGATGCCATTGTAGATTTGACGACTTCAATCTTTTCCATTTTGTCTCAGTGATTCGTCCTCTTTATATTTATTTGTGGATCTGATGGGGTATTGTTAGATGAATATGGAACATGGGTTTGGTTTTTTATGGTTAGTATGTGTGTGTATTTTTCCCTCATTGATTGACAAAGAAGAGTATAGAAGTTTCAGGAGGATAGCAAACGGGAAACGGAATGCTACAGTTGTTGGAGCAGTTGTCTTACGGATGAACAATGCTAGTAACAGTGGTATAACGGACTTGCAACGAATAGGAGGGCGTTTTTGTGGAACGAAATTTCTGCCTTTTAGTATATAGTATAATGACACCGTCATAGACATCGAAGTACAACCAATTATATATACAAAAAGGCAACGTGTACAAATGATGCTCATTTTTTTATGCTTTGCAATTGGCAATTTATCGAATAATTAATTTTCTACAACTAAGGTACATATCGTCTTAAATTAGTATGAACGTATTGAAAATACGGAGTAATAAATAACCATTTTTAATGAAATTGTAGTTGATCTGTGTTGATAACATCTTGGATTTCGTTATTAGATTACCTAAAGTACAAGTCTACGACCGTCGACTAAGTATAATCAGTTGCAACAACATGATTTAGGGTTGTTAACAAATAATTATCAAAGTTTATGTTAAGAAAATACACGATGTCTAAACAAAATTATTAAAAATCATGAACCATTTTGTATAATTTCTCAAATATAAATATTGATTATAGGGCAAATTGCACAAAAGTGTATAGCTTCAATTTCAATTTAAGGTACTTTACTTTTTTTTCTTCAATTTAGTGTACTTAACTTATTTTTAATTGCAATGTAAGACATATAACGGGTTTCCCAGTTATCTTATAATGAAAAAATTACATGTTTCATCCCTATGGTTTATCTCAAATAACACTCGTAGTCCCTATTTCATTTTAATTACGTAGGACATACGTTTTAGTCCGTTCTTATATGTTTTCATACGTTTTTTTTCCATTTTTTACGTTTTCAACAGTTTTTTACGGTTTCGATCGTTTTTTACGTTTTCGACCATTTTTTTTACGTTTTTATCCATTTTCTAAAATTTTCGCCCTTCTTCTTAAGTTTTCATCCGCTTTTTTACATTTTCGTTCGCTTTTTTACGTTTTTGTCTTTTTTTACGTTTTCGACCATCTTTTAACGTTTTCGTCTGTTTTTTTACGTTTTCATCCATGTTTTAACGTTTTCGTCCTTTTTTTTTACGTTTTAGTCAGTTTTTTACGTTCTTGTGTATTTTCTTACGTTTTTATCCATTTTCATATGTTTTTACCCGTTTCTTACGTTTTCGTTCATTTTTTTACGTTTTCGTTCGTTTTTTTACGTTTTCGTCCGCTTTTTTACATTTTCATCCGTTTTTTTACGTTTTCATCCATTTTTTTTACGTTTTCGTCTGTTTTTACGTAAAAAATTGATGAAAACGTAAAAAACAAACGAATACGTAAAGGAAGGATGAAAACGTAAAAAACAGACGAAAACGTAAAAAAACATACGAAAACGTAAAAAAAACAGACAAAAACGTTAAAAAATGGATGAAAACGTAAAAAAACAGACGAAAACATAAAAAACAGACGAAAACGTAAAAAAGCGGACGAAAACGTAAAAAAATGAACGAAAACATAAAAAATCGGACGAAAATGTAAGAAACGAGTGGAAACATAAGAAAACAGATGAAAACGTAAAAAAATGGACAAAAACGTAAAAAGACTGACAAAAACATAAAAAAAAACGGACGAAAACGTTGAAACATGGACGAAAACATAAAAGAACAGACGAAAACGTAAAAAGGACAAAACGTAAAAAAGCGAACGAAAATGTAAAAAAGCGGACGAAAACTTAAGAAGACGGGCGAAAACCTTAGAAAACGGATGAAAACGTAAAAAACGGTTTAGAACGTAAAAAACGATTGAAAACGTAAAAAATTGATGAAAACGTAAAAAAAATGGACAAAACGTATGTCCCGCATAATTAAAATAAAATATGGACTACGAGTGTTATTTGAGATAAACAATAGGGACGAAACATGTAATTTTTACATTATAAGATAACTGAGAAACCCGTTATATGTCTTACATTGCAATAAAAAATAAGTTGAGTGCACTAAATTGAAGAAAAAAAAGTAGAGTACCTTAAATTGAAATTGAAGCTAAGTTGGATACACTTTTGTGCAATTTGCCCTTTGATTATATTAGTGAAAAATGCTAAAATTCTCTTAATATCACATAATTTTGTGAAAAGTTTCTTGTTAACAACTATAGCGATTTCTAAATACTTTATTATGACAATCATATAGACTTAGGATCAAATGAGAATAAACCTTAAAATGAGAAGGATGAGAAATAACTATAAATACACATTAGAGATGCGTCGACTTCAATTAGATGCATCACTAATCTTTTAGATGCACCCTAATATATTTCCTAACTAAAAATTAGATGCATATAATATATAATTATAAAAATTTTATATAAGTATAGTATATATATATATATATATAGTAATATGTATATATATAACTATATATTATTATATAATATTAGATGCATTTCATCAAGTTAGACGAATCCTATGTACTTTTCGCCCTCTGCGAGTCAAATTTGTTGCTAGTAATACTTTACATCGTTTTCACTTCAAAATCACTTTCGAAACTAAGTGAGATGCATCTAAATGAATAGAGATGCATCTAATACAAGTCGATGCATCTCAAATATGTGGTTATAGTTATTTCTCATTCTCTCATTTTAAGTTTTTTTCTCACTGAATCCTTACCCTATTCTAAGTTCCTAACTACTAACTGTTCACCTGGGCTATGGATATCTACCGGTATCAATCATAAAACTGCATCTTACAACGCGTATTTAGATTTCACAAAAAACTTTCTCATAGATCTTCCTTTAACAAACACATCATTTGTCTCATTTATTTAATGGAGACTTGCCCATCTTTTGGTCTTCCTTAGACCTACTTGGTATATGTACGTAATCTTGATTTTTCATTACTTATGCATATAAGTTTCGGTCATACAATATTTAGACATGTGTGTATTTACCTGGTACGTGGTTTGAATATAATAGGAGGTTAAACTAATAAGGAGTAATCGTATGCGCGTAATATGCATGTGGTTAACGGGTTAACGTTTCTAGTTGCGATGCTTTTAATTGAATGAAAATATTATTGATAAAAAAAAACAAAAAAAAAAAAAAAAAAAAAAAAAAAAAAANACTATTGCGTTATCCATTTTTTTCTAGAACCATTATTGAATCATCCTTTTTCTTGCGGATGGAGGGGTTTTAAGTTACCGGTATGTATAAACGGTGGGAATTGTGACCATCTTTTTTAATAAACATGCGATTAACCCTAAAGATTGATTATAAGAGACTGTAATGATAGAATCTGAATTGATTAAAGTTGAGATTATCTGCGTCTTGGCAGGGCAAGTCACTAAGTTTACAGCCATGTCGGATTGATTCTCTTTTTTCGATTATTTATAGATTTGAGCCTTCCAGGCCCGTTAATGCGATGAGGTTTAATGTTCGTAAGTGTATAAACTGTATAAGTTGTTATAAGTTGTGGTCATGATTGTTGATTTCATAATGCTATAAAACAGGTTGTACTGTGGAGCCGGAAGCTTGAACCGTATTGTTTACTTACCGATCCAAGCCAAGCCAAAAAAAGAGCCTCACTATTCCCGAGTTTACTTTTATCATTTAATTAAATAAAATTTTCGCATCAAATATATTTGATTATAATACTTAGACAACATATACACAAAGCTTAGTGAAAATGACACATCACAAGTAAAGAAAAATACTTAAAAACATACGATTTTAATTTATTTATACCAACAAATGTTTTAATGGTTTTTTATGTACGTAAATAGATAAAATAAAATTTACATTTATCTGCGTTCGGTTTACTCTTTGTCAAAACCAAAAACCAAGTATTTAATTCGATTCAGTATAGTTTTGACAAATTTGTTTCGATTCAGTAATATCCGATTCGATTCTGTATAGTTTTGACAAATTCGTTTCGATTCAGTAATATCCGAGTTATTAACACTCATGGTCAATTTTTATCGCAACTTGTAATTATGAGGAAGACGATCGTGGAAAGCTATGAGAAAATTAGCATGAGTTAAATCCTAAAAAAGGTCTAGAGTTATTATGTCATATGCATGTGTGGCACACGTCGATGCATGTGGCATGCAGTACGTACTATTAGAAGCAGGGTTTTAAATAGCGCGCTATAGCGCCGTTATAGTGGCGCCATAGCGTGAGGCGTGGCCTCCACGTTACGAAACAGGTCAAGGCGTCATCTATAGGCGTAGCGTGCAACAAAGCGTGATAAGGCGTGATAAAGCGCGCTATAGCGCAAGGCGTGACGCCATTTTTTTGAAGCTTTTAAGATTTTATTTTTTTCTTAAATTTTTTTAAAGAGATTTATTGGACTTGAGCTTATTTACAAGTATTTATTCGGGCTTAGTAAATCCATAACTGAGTTTTAAGCGTATTAGCTAACTAATATTGACAACTCTATAAATATTTTTTGCCGCTTTGAATCACGCCTTAAAAACGCTATGTCGCAACGCCTCACGC
This sequence comes from Artemisia annua, assembly GCA_014162995.1. Lineage (NCBI taxonomy): Eukaryota > Viridiplantae > Streptophyta > Magnoliopsida > Asterales > Asteraceae > Artemisia > Artemisia annua. The sequence continues at coordinate 36,293 of LBNU01011324.1, forward strand.
TAAAACTTGAGGCTTGGCTATGCCGCTACGCCGCGCTTCACGCTATTTATAACCTTGATTAGAAGTAAAATATTATATCGTGAATATTTACATTCAGCCAATTTTTGAATTCATCAATACATGAGAAATGACATCAATCACAGCGAAGTCCGAACTCATAGATACGTAGAATAATACTAATGCCAAATAAAATGTTCGGCGACGTACAAAAGAATGCTACACCAATCAAAGAATGAAATTAATTTGTATGCATGTGAACATAAAGCGAACTCATGCATATGATCATGCCATCATTATCCTGAATTCATCGAAGTTAAGGACACCATCACCATTAACATCAAACTTATTAATCATAGCCTTGCAATCATTGACGGTTCTCGACTCTCCCAATTTGCTAAGCATTCTTCGCAAGCTTTTCGGAGTTATACATCCTTCCTTTTCTTCGTACATCTCAAAAGCCATCTTCAAATCATTTACTTTTTCTTCTTCGTTAGCACTTTCAACCACATTCACCAAGTCCTCCATGCTCAAGAACCCATCTCCATCCGAATCCATCATAGCAGCCGCCATCTCGGCCTCCTCCAATGACAGCTCTCCTCCAATCTTTCCAAGACAACTTTGGAGCTCTGGTGGAGATAGCTTTCCGTCACCATTTGCATCCAAGTGTCCAAATACACGCCTGTATTGTTGTTCTTTATCCATAAAAATTAGCAAATACGCTTAAATAGCACAAGTACGTGACTACCAGAGAAATATAGTTGCAGCGTCGCTGGTTATTAGCGTTGTAACACAATTGAGTAACTATAGGAGATATATAGTTAGATTACTTATAGAGTGTGTGATATGCTGTAGAGAGAAATATTTGTTGTGATTGCCAAATGGAGTTGAAATTGCAAGATATATATAGGGATCATGCATGTTTCCCGCGTTTTCTCCGTAGGGTGAATTTTGACCAAACTTAGAAGTTGAAGGGGCAAAGTATAGGAAACATCTCAGAAATTGCTACCCTAAATTAGTACTCCGTAGTATCGTTTTAGCACCTCAATATTTCGAGAATGTGCTAGATACATCCTTGGCTGTAATTATTCGTGGTCATCAACTCAACAACTCATCGTCTCTAGATCATAGTTTAATATGACACCGTCATAAACATCGAAGTACAACCTATTATACATTTAAAAAAGGCAACGTGTACAAATGATGCTCAATTTTTTATGCTTTGCAATTTGCGATTGATCGAATAACGAGGTGGTAAATACCCGCCGCGTTGCGGCGGCTTTTTTTTTCGGTTTATGGTTATGAGATGATTGATTGTGAACGAACTATGTGATTTGCTTAAAGGGGAAGATAAAGTAACAAAATAAAAAAGGTAACAAAAGGTAATGTTTGATTATGTGTGTGGTAAAATGATTAGGCATTTAATTTATATAAAAGAAATNTTTACTTTGTAATTTATACCAAAGAAATTCGTTTGTTGACGTTTATTGTTTATTCAGTAATATGTTTGTTATGTGACGTTATTAGTTGTGTTTTCATGTTATGTCGTTGTTATTTATATATTCGGAGCGAAACTAAGGCGTGTAATTATATTTCTTGTGCAACTTATTTGCAATTTTTTTTTATTTTACTTATTTTTTTTAAGATTGGCTTTTTGTTGTAATATCCTGAGATTTTGTATTGTTTTTATATCATTTTATTTAAAAAGAATGAAAAAATTGTATGCATCTTAATGTTTGGGGATGTATATAAATTTTTTCTTGTTTTAGTTGACCAAAATCTTTTCGTTGCTATGGAAAATATTTGTGTATATAGATTTTTCGTTTCTTAAAACTAACTTTCGTAGGCATCATTTCGTTTTGTAAATTGCAATTTTCATAAGTTGAAGGATTGAATATGCTACTACTAATTTCATATATAAATGCCACTTGATACATCTGCATGGGAAAACAAACCATTTCTGCAGATTAATTGCCTGAGGTAGCTTTTGTAATTATGAATTATGACTTTTGGTATGAATCTCAATGCATTTATAATCACCAATTTATATCCTCTTTTCTATACCTAATGTTTCACCCAAACTAATAATTTGTGCCCCAATCATCTCTTCAATGGCAAACAGTAACCAAACCCCTCATCTAACCGACCTGAAAAATGTTTCTGGATGCCAAGAACTCCACAAAGCGTTCAAATTTCTGTATGGTCACGAGCATGTCGAAGATGAAGTTTTCATAAGATTTCTAGGAGAAAGACGCGATGAACTGCAGTCCACAATCGAACAAAAAACAGGTCGATTGGCAGAGATTTGGAACTTGAATCACGATGAAGAAGAATCTGCTGGGGATGTGTATGAGTGTGAGCATAAGGTTTTGGTGAGGCTGCGTAGAAGGTTGGAGGTAATCACGGCCCTTTTGTTTGACCTTCGTCAAGGGTTGACTGAGAAGGAAGACAACATTTCCATTCTCGATGTTTATGATTAATCCTTTGGTGCTGGTCGTCTTTTGTGGTATCTTTTGATATTCCCTTGTTGGCTTAATGTTATGTGTAGTTGTTTTCCGCAGATGAAGATGTAAGGAAAACAATGTAATTACTAAATATTAACTAATGAAGATGGTACTTTAGTTTATTTTTAGTTCTTACCATAAGCAATTGCAAATTAGTATTTTGATCTAAACTTAGGATTTCAGTTTTACAGCAGTATTTTTTAATTAAGGTATGCTGTCTATTTGATTAAGTAAGGAAGAATTAGTTGTTATGAAAGGGTGGCTATTGTGTGTACAGGTAGTGCAAGGTTCTTTGATATTTTAATTTTATAAAAGATGATTGAAGCTGATGATGGAATTGGGTCGACTCGAAATTCTGTCTTTAATTGATCATTCATACCAGAACTCTGATATAGGCTTGCTGATAGAGGTTAATCTAGTTTTTACATTTGAACTCCAATATTGAGTGATCAAATTCTGCTGTCAATATAGTTTGGATTTCGTAATCGATAAGCAAACTGAATCCAAAAGGATTTTTTTGATCTGGTTATTGTTGAAATTAAAAGGTGTTCTGTAGTTGATTATCCCAGGTGAGTAACCAAAAATCAAATATCCAAGATTATTGTGTCTAGAACTTGGTTTTTTAAATATGACTTTAGTTTAATTAGAGTAATGTCATATTCATCGTGACGGAGCTTTTTGATTTTTCATGCTATCTAATAGGTCGGTTTCATCTGTTTCAGCTTTCATTTCAGTGTAGAACTTAATTAGCTTATCTTCTAGTTACTTAAATAAGGGTTTTCGCTCCAACTTCATTCGGTAATTCTGAACTGCTTTTGCTTCGAAACTGTTAAACTTAATTGTTTTTTGAAATTCAAAGGAGTTTTTGGATTTAATAATAGTTGAGATTAATACTTCTTCTCTAGTTAGTTATCTCTGCATTATCGGAGTGAAATAGAACATATTAGTCTAGATATTGTATTAAAGTATACCTATTTTAGGAAAACGAAAATCAGTTTAGAAGATTGATTTCTGCCTGTGTGCTTGGTGATCCAATTCTGAGAATTCGGTCAAAACGTTGCTGTTAATGATAGTAGCAGTGAATCAATAGTTAATATAGGTTAACTGTGCAGCTGGAATAAGATATTAGCAAAAGAATTTGATATCAGTGAGAATCAGTTTATTGGTGAAAAGGTAAATGTCCAGCATCATTTTAAGTGGAACTTCTTTTCTTAGATCTGATCTTTACTTAGTTAGTGTAGCATCTGATTCATTATGACGGGGCATGTTGAATTTTGATGATCTGTGGTAGCTCAAGCTCATCTGTTTTAGTTATGGCTTCAGTCTACAACTTAATTGAGTTTATTTTTGGCTACTCAGCTAAAGCCTGTCATTCGATATTTGCCTAGAAAAGATTTATAGAATTGTAATCAATCAAATATTGCAAAGTCCCGGTATTTATTACCAGTCAGAATTGAATAATAACGGAATTTCGGTCTATACCGGCACTATAATATCAGATTGGGGAGGAAGATTAGAATTAGAGATTGATAGGAAAGCAAGGATATGGGTTCGTGTGAGTAACTATGGTTATTTGTGAAAATCGCTAGAATTTAAAAGGTTTCGTTTACATAGTAAATAACATACACAGTTTTACAACCGATACACAAAAAAAACTGATGTACAAATATTCCAGTTTACACTCTTGCGAAACTAACCACTCCAATCAGGTTTCTTTCAACCGAATGTTTAAATAAGAGACTCTTCTAAAAATGACTACTTGAGTCAAACTTGTTAGCAGCCTCATGTTTAAGTAACTCACAACCAAATCAAGTGCGTTGCAATGTGAATCTCGAAACTCCATGCCAGTGAAAGTTGACACACAGTAATTCATGCTTCTTGAACACATATCTGTTGACAACCGAAAGAGCACATTATTAAAGAGCGTAGAGCGACAATTAAAAATAAAGAAAATAAAATTTCTTTTAATTGTTTTCATATGATTGAACCGATACCATGCAGCCAGAAAGATGCACAATCATATCTGAACATCCTTCGTTTTTCATATATCATAATATTTGGTGTCTAGCAGATGCGTATAGAGAACATTTAACGCGACTCAAAACTATTTAACGCGACTCACCTTCAGTAAGATTAAAGTTATTTCACAAGTAAGATTCGAACTATTTAACGCGACTCACCTTCAGTAAGATTCAAGTTATTTCACAAGTAAGATTCGAACTATTTCACAAGTAAGATTAAAGTTCACTTAAATTTTTAATAACGTCTCTTATTAATACTTTTGTAGTTATTTCACAAGTAAGTTATTTCACAATCATAAAACAACACAACTAAAACTATTTAACGCGACTCACCTTCAGTAAGATTAAAGTTAAACGGATTTCCCATGTTGTGGGTCGAATCAAGTTGAGTCCCATCCAACAACTTCCAGTATAATGAACTACCAAAAACAACAAACGCAAATCATTACGTTTAATTACCTAAATAATCCGCAATCGAGAAAAAAAAATAATGAAAAGGAAAAATCAGTTTATAAGGAGTGTAAAAAAAACATGGAAGATTTAAAAAAAAAACTTTATTTACAATGAGTGTATATCCTAGAAGCCGTTCTTTAATTGCAGATTTGAAGTTTTTATACAGTTGATACATAATTTGAATGTCTTTAACTTAATATTAAGTAAACTTCAATGAGCAATGAAGCAACGAACGAAAGCCTGCACCCTTGACCCATTTTCTTGACTTTTTAATTTGAAAAACACACCTGTTGTGCGCTGTATGGAATGTTGTCTCTTTGAGGCCAGCTTTATTGGGCACTATAACCTTAAAGGCATGCATTTTACTTGTAAAATCAAATATACATGGGACTGCAGAACATGTACAGAGTTTAAAAGATTCATCACCGAAAACTTTTTTGTCACTTGTAGCTAAGAGACTTTATGACCAATTATAGTGCCTTTAATCCTGTTAAAACACAATTTTAAGATTTAGTCATATTATCGAGTTTGTTATTTATTACCGAGTTCAATATTATTATTATGTGCAGTTATATGGTTCCCCTTACATTACAATGCCAGTGTAACTTCTTTCTATTTCCATTTTTACCAGAATATTGTTGAAATCTATACAGGATATTTCTATGTGTGCGTGTAAAGGATAATAGTTTCGGTAAACATTACCTCAAAGAGAATTCTGAATAGGCAAAACTCACATGTTTGCAATCCATTTTGGAACCTCCTGTAATCCAGTTTTAAACGGTGACTCATACGCGGCCTGTATATCCTACTCGATTACCTGAATATATACAAACTCATAAAAGTGATCAACCTTTCTAAACTTTTCGTTAAATCAAAGAACAGCTATTGCAATATACTCGTAACCATGTGCGTAGTGGCTCACCCCTAAAAACTGTCACTTTCGAGGTTGAGAAAGAACTAAAATTCAACATATTATCCCAAAAGATAAAACTATACGTGATCCATAGTAACAACAAAACACTAACCTATTGTTTATCTAATAAGAAGTGTAAGAGTCAGGAAGAGGAGGTTCGAGCAGCATTGAACATTTTTTTGGGTTTGAAGAAACTGAAAGAAGATTCGTATAGCTAACAGCTTATATTAAAATTTAAAAAAAATGAAAGATCACTTTTTTTTATGAAGCTGAATAGCAGGTTAGGTTTTTATTGGATAGTGACCTAAAAAAAACTAAAAGATCGAATATTTTTTTGCTATTGAACCTCTTTCTTGTTGCCAGTTTGCCTGCTCACCATAAATAAGGTATACGCTAGTGTGACTGCAATAAGTATAATTAGAAAATTTTATTATGAAAAAGACCATACCATTGTTGCATCTGTAACTGTTCCTTTACTGGTGGGTTTATGAGTATTCCAGAGGTCCCTTATGTAGTCAACGAAAGACCTGTACAAAGGTACCAAAAGTAGTAAAGACGTAATGCTGACACTATATGGGTTACAACATTAGCATACTAACAACTGAAAAAAAAAACAATTGAAAAGTCATTTCACAAGTAAGATTCGAACTATTATTACGAATGATGCATATTCAGAAATGAAACTACAAAAGTAGTAATAAGAGACGTTATTAAAAATTTAAGTGAACTTTCAAATAAAAGTGTTTCTAATAATTGGAAAAACAGTATTGCATTTTAAATCCCTTTCTGTTGATCTACCCATTAATTGCCACTAAAGTAATAACTCTTAGATATGACTGTGAAGTGAAAGGGTCTGAGCATTACTAATAATTGGGAGTTGTGATCATTATGGCTGACTGTTGATGGGCAGTGTGCAAAGACAGGCAATTAAAGCTTATTAACCTTTCAACTTACCCCAAAGATCCTACTATATATATCCTAACAGGATTGTCTAAATGAAACACATATACCACCAAAAAAAACACTTACTGATGGAAACATCGATGCCAACTTTCAACGAACTTGCTGGCGCAGCTGGTTCTACGTATGTGAACGCCGTTATGATTGAAAAGTTCCAACGGGAGATGGCCACCTTAAAGGCTGATGAGCTTGAGCTCATAAAAAAAGCGCAGCAGATCCGCTCACGGATTGCTGAGAGAGATCTACTGCTCGAAGAACTTCAACGCCTTTTCCCCTTTGAATCAACACTCAAGAGCATCACGGCATTGAACAGCTTACAAATGCACGACCTTAAAGAAGCAGCGGAGATGCTAGCTACGGCCATGCAAAAAAAGACTCGCCAAGCTCAGGTTTTGGCATTCATCGAAGGACTAAAGGCTTTGCCGTACTAAGTTTATTTCATCTGCCTATGTTTTTATTCCTACCAGTGGTGCAGCCTATTTTGGAAACAGTTTTTTTTTCATGGTGGTGTATATTATCATGTTTTATGGAAGTCTAGGATGTTAATCTGTGTTTGGTATGTAGCGCGTGCACCCCCTAATATTAGTATACTAAGTCTCTTATTTTAGCGACTATAAATATTTGTGTTTAATCTTTGGCTAAAGGAACTATAAGTCTTCGCTTTTCTTTGCTATAAGTACGTGTATTTTTAGATCTAACCCTAATAATTCACACCCATACACATGCTGCTAAAAGTAGAATATTATTGATGTAAACAGTCAGCCTCACACAATTCATTAATTTTGCTTCCCAAGTAACAGCGTAACCGAACTAAGTATTCTACTATACGTTGGCTAATACGAAGTTGTTATTAATTGCATAAGAGACTAAAAGTGTAAGTGAAATTAACGAATCTATTTTAGGCCAACCGTAACACTTCCTAACGCTATAAACGCTAAGACGCTTTATGTGCCCAACATAATGTATCACACAGAACTCAAAGTTTTAAATCCAAGTATGACAGTCACGAAACATGCTAGTTTTTCATTTTAAAAGATTACCTGGACATTTCAATCAATCTGATGAGAACGTAGTACAGATGGCGCCGGTATGCTAGCGCAGAAAAAATGGGCAGCCGTGACAATATGTCCATGCGCAACCGAGCTTTGTGGTTGAATGGCATGTCAAGCAACAAAAGGGTTACTGAAATATCCCAAATATCGACATTTGACATGCCGTTCAACCAGCAAAGCAGAGTTGCTAGAACAGCTGAGTGTTCGCGCTATTAGTCCATCCTCAACTTCGCATCACCTCTTTTTTGGAGGAACATAATTGGCAACCTTTACGGGCTGAAAAAAACCTTTACGCATATTACTACCAGATTACCAATCTGTCGCGTAAAATAACCAATGTTTCATGAAATCGTTTGTACAAATCCATGGATGTTTATATACTATAGGGGGTGTACGGACACCCGTTTTGAAAGTAACTGGAGTATATAGCATTACTTTAGTTTTAAATCCTTCTATATTGTAATTTTTTTAAAAGTTAATTCAAGCATGAACATAACAGTTTAAAGTTGTAAAAACATCAAACGACCATACCTTACTATATGTCGTGGTTCTTCTTTAACACACAATTTCAAACACTCAATCTGTTGGGATTTCTCTTTATATTTGCAATAGCAACCTGAGAAGATGAATCTGTGAGTTATCGGGTCATCACCTGCAAGAATCAATGTCAATAATGTGAAAACCTCAACTAAAAAAATGTAAGGATAAAGGAAATTTAAGCTGTTATAGTAAGTGTATCTAACAGAAAAAGCTCAAAGTTAGCATACCTGGTTTATTGTCAAACAACAATACCTAAATAGTAATCTGGATTGGCATGGAGGGTTGTGGATGCTGGTCAATATCTAGGCCAATTCTGAAGCAACGTATCCGCGTTAACAATGTCATATGAAACATCCTTGAACATGGATACGTTGCTTCAGAATTGGCGGAACCATGGTTGGTTCCTTTAGATGGGAATAACGTCACATAATAGGGGAAAAAAAAGCTTTAATGTAAGCAGCTTACTTACCCAAGTGAAAAAAGCATACTGCAAAATGCGAAAAGAAAAAAAAGAAGTTAAATACCGCACAGAAAACATAAGAGCAAATAAGTCCATAGTCGACAGTAAAACGAAACTAAACGGCTGTTTAGGTAAAGCTTATCCTCATAAGAGTATGAAAGAAAATAAGGCATTTAATATCGAATTAAATGAACAACTTCAAATTGCTTAATAGCTTTCACATCATATAACAAAAAAATTATAATTTAGACACCAATTGAGTAGCATACCAGAAAATTTAGCTTCTCCCATGATCCAAGCACGCTTCAACAACTTATTGATTTGTGTTGATTAACGGGAGTTTGGTATAAAGAACCTTCACGCACCTCCTCTTTAAGACCAAAACTATCGATCTACCGTATGTCGGTGACATTTTCTACAAACATAAAGATTGACCTCCTATATTGCTCCTGAATAGTGAATAAAATAAGGCAAACTTTTACATATAAATATAGACACCCAGTATCTACGCATAACAAACGCACCACATAAATATATAAACACACGATCTTACAAAATCAGATATGTAATCAAGAAAAAGCCTACCGTTTATCGGCGATATGGATGAAGGCGGTGAGGATCTGTAAAAAAAACCGACCTAACAATGCAAACGATCGACGGAAGCAGATACGAAGAAGAACCTTGGAAAACGTACAATGGAAGCGGTGGAACTTATCCGAGAACGTTATATAGTATATTAAAAAGCAGCAGCAAACAGCAAACAACATGAGGCAGGCTAAAAAGAGCCCATAAATAAGGCCCAAAAAAAAACATTAATTTAATGGCCTCATGCCAATTAGTATTTATAGAGAATTAATTTCTACAACTAAGGACCTAAGGTACATCTCGTCTTAGTAAATATTAGGGCCGTAAACGAATCGGACGAACACGAACGGAACCTTGTTTATGTTCGTTCGTTTAATTTTAACTGGACAAATAAACGGACACGAACGCTTAAATGGACGAATTTTCTTGTTCATGTTCGTTTATTAAAAAAAAATTAATTGTTCATGTTCGTTCATTAAAACAATAAGCGAACGTTAAACGAACATAAACAATCGAACATGTATAAAAATAGACAAACATACATAAACTTTATTAAATTATGCACAATATATTATTTTATAATTTTGTTTTCTGAAAAAACCAATTTTAAAATTATATAATTAAAAAATATGATATACGAACATAGATAAATAAATGAATATAAACGGACATTAACAAACACATAATTGAACGTTTACGAACATAAATTAAAGGACACGACTTTTGTTCATGTTCGTTTATTTAACTAAACAAACGTAAAATATAGTTTATGTTCGTTCATTATACAAATAAACGAACATAAACGAACTTTTTACCGAATAGTTCATGAAATATTCACTAAACATTCAGTTCATTTACAGCCCTAGTATATATGAACTTATTGGAAAAACGGAGTAATAAATAATCATGTTTAATGAAATTGTGGTTAATCTAAGTTGATCACATCTTAGATTCGTTATTACATTACCTAAAAGTCTAGAACTACAAGTCTACGACCGTTTACCACATATACTTAGATTTAGAGGTGGCAATTCAGGTCGGGAGCGGGTTGGCGGATCAGAAAAATCCGAACGTGACCCATTTATATAACTGGGTCATCTATGTCAGCCTTAACCTATTTACACATAATCTAAAACTGACCTATTTAACACGTATATATACTTGAGTTGATGGATTAAATAGGTTACACAGGTTGAATAAGCTAAATGGGTTTTGGGTTGACCCAGTTAACCCGTTTAACCCGTATAACCCGTATAATAAAATATAACTAATTTTTAATTTAAGAAAACAATCTTAAACGGGTTGACGGATCGACCCGCTTAATTTATTTTCAACCCGAACCTGACCTGTTTAATAAACGGGTTGGATAAGTCGACCCAAACCCGACCCAAAATCTATTTAGACTCAACCCAAGCCTATTAAATTTTGTAATGGTGCATGCAACACCATGCGAAAATATTAACCAACTTTACTCGATTTTCAAATATTTGTTGATATAAAATTAAAGTCAATACAATCATATAAAACTAACATCTTATGATTCTATTTTTCTTTCCAGTTTCAATTTTGATTGATATAGTTTACCGACCAAACTAACCATGTGATAATCATATATCCTAACTACTAACTGTGCACTTGGGCTATGGTCAAATAACCTATGGATATCTACCAGTATGAATCATAAAAGTATAAAACTGCATGCTACAATGCGTATTCAGATTTCACAAATAACTTTCTCATGCATCTTCCTTTAACAAACACATCATTTGTCTCATTTATTTAATGGAGACTTTCACTTCTTTTGGTCTTCCTTAGACCTATTTGGTACATGTAATCTTGATTATTCACTACTTATATATATAAGTTTCGGTCATACAATATATGAACATGTGTGAATTTACCTTGTACGTAGTGTGAATATAACAAGGTTTTGCTTGCCCACGCCGTACAACCGGATTAAAACAAATTTGTGCGACAATAACATAAATTATAAAAATTCGATATTGATTCGAAACCTTGTTTAGTAATAGACGAGTGGGGTAGCCCGCGCGTTGCCGTGGGAGTGTTGTGGCGAAACCGCAATTATCCTAGAGTGAGCACGTTTATATAAAATACTGGAGCATTTGTATGTTTGAGAGTTAAAAGTAAGGTTCAGGTTTGTGAATGGCTGCAACCACATTCAGAGGTGTGGTTACCCTGCCAAGATAATGATCATCATCGCCTTAAGTAGAGCCACCAAAAATTGGTATTCTTATAATTCATTAAACCCAAAACGACACATCATCCAACGTTCTGTTATAAACTAAAGGAACTCATAAACCATCCCAACATCAAGTAACTCACAAATGCATATTCAAACGTTCTTTTATAAATCATTCATTATGTGAAGGCCCATTTTTATTTCTAGAAATACATTAGGTATTTACATAGTTGGTAAAAAATGATACAACCANACATACATAAACTTTATTAAATTATGCACAATATATTATTTTATAATTTTGTTTTCTGAAAAAACCAATTTTAAAATTATATAATTAAAAAATATGATATACGAACATAGATAAATAAATGGATATAAACGGACATTAACAAACACATAATTGAACGTTTACGAACATAAATTAAAGGACACGACTTTTGTTCATGTTCGTTTATTTAACTAAACAAACGTAAAATATAGTTTATGTTCGTTCATTATACAAATAAACGAACATAAACGAACTTTTTACCGAATAGTTCATGAAATATTCACTAAACATTCAGTTCATTTACAGCCCTAGTATATATGAACTTATTGGAGAACAGGCGACGAAAATATTCCCGGCGACACAATGTCGACGGCATAAGGCGAAAAACGACAAAAACAAGGCTTGACCGAACCAGTCTCCGTTGAATTTTTTGGGCCCACATAATCCCGTCGACATGTCGACGGTATTATAATTATAAATATTTACCACCTCAATAATTGATTAAACTTGGGCGCGAAAATTTCACGCTTATATATTCCCGTCGACATTTCGACGGGAAATTATTAACAACGAAAAAAGTTGTGATTAGCGTGTAATTAGCGTTAATTATTTTTGTTTTTAACCCTCCCGTCGACATGTTGACGGGAATATAAATATAAAAAACAAATGCGTTTATTTTAGTGGCAAAATAGATGTCGGGAATTTTCCCGCGTTGTTATTCCCGTCGACATGTCGACGGGATTTATTCTCCAAAAATTCAGCCTATATAAAACCTCACAAAATCATTCCCGTAAACATTTTCACCTATACAATAACCCGTATAATAAAATATAACTAATTTTTAATTTAAGAAAAAAAATCTTAAACGGGTTGACGGATCAACCCGCTTAATTTATTTTCAACCCGAACCTGACCTGTTTAATAAACGGGTTGGATAAGTCGACCCAAACCCGACCCAAAATCTATTTAGACTCAACCCAAGCCTATTAAATTTTGTACTCGTGCATGCAACACCATGCGAAAATATTAACCAACTTTACTCGATTTTCAAATATTTGTTGATATAAAATTAAAGTCAATACAATCATATAAAACTAACATCTTATGATTCTATTTTCAAATATTTGTTGATATAAAATTAAAGTCAATACAACCATGTGACAATCATATATCCTAACTACTAACTGTGCACTTGGGCTATGGTCAAATAACCTATGGATATCTACAGTATGAATCATAAAAGTATAAAATTGCATGCTACAACGCGTATTCAGATTTCACAAATAACTTTCTCATGCATCTTCCTTTAACAAACACATCATTTGTCTCATTTATTTAATGGAGACTTTCACTTCTTTTGGTCTTCCTTAGACCTATTTGGTACATGTAATCTTGATTATTCATTACTTATATATATAAGTTTCGGTCATACAATATGTGAACATGTGTGAATTTACCTTGTACGTAGTGTGAATATAACAAGGTTTTGCTTGCCCACGCCGTACAACCGGATTAAAACAAATTTGTGCGACAATAACATAAATTACAAAAATTCGATATTGATTCGAAACCTTGTTTAGTAATAGACGAGTGGGGTAGCCCGCGCGTTGCCGTGGGAGTGTTGTGGCGAAACCGCAATTATCCTAGAGTGAGCACGTTTATATAAAATACTGGAGCATTTGTATGTTTGAGAGTTAAAAGTAAGGTTCAGGTCTGTGAATGGCTGCAACCACATTCAGAGGTGTGGTTACCCTGCCAAGATAATGATCATCATCACCTTAAGTAGAGGCACCAAAAATTGGTATTCGTATAATTCATTAAACCCAAAACGACACATCATCCAACGTTCTGTTATAAACTAAAGGAACTCATAAACCATCCCAACATCAAGTAACTCACAAATGCATATTCAAACGTTCTTTTATAAATCATTCATTATGTGAAGGCCCATTTTTATTTCTAGAAATACATTAGGTATTTACATAGTTGGTAAAAAAATGATACAACCAACGAGCCTTATTAAACGGTTAATAAAGTGGCAGTCGAACTTTTAATTATGCTAAATAGAAGTTGATAGCCTCATCAGGCATTTGTGATAACTGTCACTACTTCGCCTCCAACTTGCCTGTCTTTTCTGCAAGCTTCGGGCTATTGTATGCAAGTACTTCAGCTTGCATTTGTATTTTGATTAACCTGAACAAAACAAAAAAAGAAAACAATAGTGATCTATATTCTAATTTAGAGACACGGTAAGAGCCTGTTAGATTACCTTATTTGTTGCCTTACCGATATACTGAAAATTTGAAAAGCAGCTTCCATTAGCTTCTAAGCTTATCAGCAAGGCTGCAATACAATGTTTTTTAATCATGATTTACAATATAATGTTGAAAATATAACATGTATAAACAAAAACACACACACATTACGTGCAAGAGACTCAGATTGGGGTCTGGTCAGGCATTTGGCACATGTTGCGGAAATTCTGTTTGTTGTAGAACTTGATTCAGCATCACCATTTGCAGTTGCTGATATGAAAAGTGAAAATGAAGTAAGTTATTTACATCGATATAGAAATAACTGATGATGAGTAGTTTAAACGTGTGTTCAAATACGCATTATAAAAATAGAGAATATCAGATAAAATTCTAAAAAATTTTAACCCTGAACTTGATTGGCATAAAAGTTGCATCCATCTGTAATTGAAGAATCATTGTGGGTTATACTAACAGGTCTGCAAACACTTTGTGAGATAACTCTAGGCGGTAATTCAGATCTTGATTCAATGGTTTGCAACAATCTTTTGTTAGACTGAGATATGGATTCAATGGCATGAACCATGGCTGGTGTGAAGGAAAATAAAATAGTCGTAACAACTAATTATGAATAGTGCAAATATACGATACTTCAGCTTCATTTCAAGGCAGCTGATAAAAAATCAAACTCACCTTGGGTTTCTTGTGCAAGTTGCAACCCTGATCTTTTAGAAAGATACATTCTTTGTGTGACAGCGTCATTAGCAGCATGTGCACGTGCATTATTAAAGGTGGCCTTTCTAATATTTGTTTGGCTAAATCCTGAAAAGCAATGACAGTTGGAAGAAGTCATGAAATATGCAAAGGGAATTCCGACATTTGAATGAGGAGGTTAGCAACAAAATAAACCAACAATCACATTGTTACCTGTTGATTGATCAGGCAGATGGAATGTATTCTCACTACCGGTATTTGAACCGGAGGGCATTCCAAATGGCAACTGAACGTGTCCTGTTGCACGTTTTTTTCGCTTACCAAACCAACAATTTATAGCTAGTACCGATGAATGGATTAACCCACCAATGTCAGAAATATCAAATGAACGCTTTGTAATGTTCTTGTTATGGATGTCAAAAGCGCCTACATAAATTCAGAAGGCAACAGAGTCATGAGAATACATAAATGTTGTAAACAGCCATGAGTGTAAGTCTATGGAAAATTTTAATGTAACTAAACGGAAACGTATATCATGAGCATTGTTTAGTTGTTGGTTTTGAGCGAAACTAATATTTTGAGGATCATTGTTAGATTTTCTTTTCATAGTTGAACACAACAATACGCCGACCGATGGCACCAATAACAAAAGTTAAGTAACAGGCAAGTAAAATGAGTTTTATAACCAACAACTGAATTGAAATTGATTCGGTTTTACTTAACATTAGATTTATTAATACAAAAAACACAACAATAACATTGGTAAAAAGTGATGGTTACCGTATGATTAGGCAAGCCTTTAGGTACATGTATCTAACTATCTATACATATACCTAGTTGCTAATTTGTAAGTGTATCCTTTTGTTTAAATGGTGGCTTGAATGTTGTTACCTGTTATTCGCTACCTATATCTAAATAATTGTTTATATTATAGAAATCTGACCTTAAGGTTGGTGAATAGGTTAATGGAAGTTACGGTAGAAATAATTTCATAGTTCGTAACATTATAAGATTCGAAGAAAGATAAAAATATGCACCTTTATTGGAGGGTGGATTTGGCTGTGTGAACCACGACTGCGTACATTTCGTGTGTTGCCCTGAGAACAGCCCCCACAAAGTGGGAGGACCCTGTGATGCAGGTCTTTTTGCAGGCATGGGGATTGGAAAATTACACGGTTCAGCGACATCTGTTGGGCCACATTAAAAATTGTAAGAACGTTATTAGAAAAGGTAATAACTTACAAAATCCATGAATCTGAAATCAATATGAAAAACTATGGACCCCAAAAAACTGAAACACCACATACCTCCTACTATAGCTACACTGGGATGACCGTCTGGCGAGAAAACTCGAGGGTCGCTACCAGGCCGGGTAACTGGCATCGTATGATGTTGCATATCGACTGAATGGTGTGAAGCATGTACAGCTGTTGGTGCGTAAACGAACATACCATAAGAGAACAATCATGTTAAGAAATGAAATAGTACAGCTAAAAAGTAATTTAAGCCTTGCCTTGATTGTTAACAAAAGCGGATACCATCTTAACACATCACTTTTAGAACCCACAAACATCATAAACCAATTCAATTAACCCTAAAAATCAAACCACAAAGAATCATAACCCAATTCAGTTAACCCTAAAAATCATCAAGTCAACAAAATATTTTCTTTATCCAAACTCATCGCAGACAACATTAAGAAATCCACACCAATCAGTTCAAAAATACATCGTTTAACCAAACCACACATAAATGATCACCTAAAAACCACCTAATCAAATAAAATACACAAATGGATTTCAAAACAATTTTAATCACAAACAAAATTAAATAATCCTTTTTAGAAACACCGCAAATCATAAACCACTAATCTTTCTTTGTAAATAACCTCAAATTCCAACTAATCAAAACCTAAAAACCTAAACCCCTAAACGTTTTTTCTACAAATCTGAATCTAAAAGACATAAATTAGGTAAAAAAAACTACCTGATGATTATAATACCTTCATCATTACATCAGCAACAAAATCATCAATTGCTTCACGTAACGACAGGGCCGTCGTATCCAAATCAACTGTGACCATTATATTTGGCAACGTAATACATTAGGTTGGTGTCCGATTGTTTATTGTGTTTTGATGTGAGTTTTTTTTTGTTTCGTATGTGTGTATGTTTTTGTGAGGAAGAATGTGTGTCAAGAAGGATCTGGAATTAGAGGGGGAATGGTATAACCGTATAAACGATGTGGATGATCCGGAGGTTCTGGAATAGAGATGATAAATGGAATGTGCGCACAGTAGAATAACGGAGCTACAGTTGACGCAACAGTGGAGTTACGACTGCTACAGTTGACGAAACAGTGTATAACGGGACGGGGCTAAACAGTGTATGAGATTGTATTATTTTCATGGCCAATGGATTTGAGACATATGGCCCACTATATAAACCCAACCAATAAAGAAGCAACAACATGTTGTACCACATTTGTTTTATTTTTTTCTTGAACGGGGTATGTTTTTGCAAAGAGCATGTTCCGCCTTTTAGTATATATGATAATATAATTTAAATAAATAAATAATTAAAAGCTAAAAGGGTATAGAAGTATAAGGTTAAAAGTAAAAAATTTGAAGTGAACCGCACATTTACCCGTCAGGTTAAATTATAAATACTTCTCTCGTCAGGTCGAACCGCACATTCACGTTTCAAACTTCCACAAAACACGCACATGGGAGACTTATTAACTCAAACAGATCTAATAATTTGGGACGAAGCCCCGATGAATGATTGGCGTTGCTTTGCAGCACTAGACAGAACCCTTTGAGACGTTTTGAACACCCATTTTTTGGAGGTAAATCGGTTATGTTGGGTGGGGACTTCAGATAAACTCTTGCTGTAAAGAAAGGCGCATCCAAAATGGAGATAATATCAGCCTCGATTGTCGAATTGGAGTTATAACCACATTTTAACGTTTGCACACTTAGAAAGAACATGAGGCTGTTGCAGTTGGAGCTCAGTGAAGAAGAGAGGTATTTGACACAAGCATTCGCTTCATGGCTTCTTGATGTAGGAGATGGGGAAATTGGCAAAGCTGACGAATCAGATTAGGGGGGGGACTCTTCATAGATCAATGTTCCTGACAAATATTGTATTCCAAATGACGAGAATGGCATGTCTAAGCATATCGACTTCATTTATCACAAACACACTTTGCAAAGACCCATCGCAGAAGAGATGCAGCAAACGGTGATCGTCTGTCCTAAGAATGAGACCGGCGATATTATAAACTCAAAGGTTTTGGCAATCTTTGAAAGATAAAGCACGACATAAGCATGTTTTGATGAAGTCATTCATGTGGCAAATTATGGAGGAGAAACATAACTGTTATATCCTATGGAATACCTAAATACTCTTATGTTCTCAGGCTTTCCAGCTCATCGATCAACTTGAAGTTAAGGTAGGAGCTCCAATAATGCTTATAAGAAACGTTAACTTGATGGGGGATTATGTAACGGTACCTTGATGATAGTAAAAGTGTAAAACATTTATTGTCTAAACTAATTGAAGTACAAATTATCATAGGAAGAAGAATTGGCGAAAAAAAATTCATCCCCAGAATTCCTTTAGCGCACAAAGAGCCCAAGCTGCCGTTTGTTTTCAAAAGGAAACAGTTTCTGGTAAAACTTTGTTACACAATGACTATCAATAAAATCCAAGGCCAATCTCTAAACAAGATCGGAATCTATCTACCTGAACCGATATTCGGCCATGGACAGCTATACGTTGCGTTATCAAGGGCAACATCTCCTCATGGATTAAGAGTACTTATCAAACAACAAGAAAACAAAACACTAAATGCTACAAAGAATATAATCTATAAAGACTTCTTATTATAAATTCAAAATACGCAGGTTTCGTTTCTTTAAATAGGTGCACAACATACCTGCACGATCTATATCTTTACTATCCATGTTTAAATAAATTCATAAAAAAGAAAAAAAAAAGAAAAAAAGAAAAGAAACAAGACGCAATCTTACATTATTAGATAGCCGTAGATACGTTTTTTTTATCTTAGCCATTGGTGAGCTCATCCGATTTTTGGGATCATTATTGTAATACTTAAATAGTNACACGACATAAGCCTGTTTTGATGAAGCCATTCATGTGGCAAATTATGGAGGAGAAACATAAATGTTATATCCTATGGAATACCTAAATACTCTTATGTTCTCAGGCTTTCCAGCTCATCGATCAACTTGAAGTTAAGGTAGGAGCTCCAATAATGCTTATAAGAAACGTTAACTTGATGGGGGATTATGTAACGGTACCTTGATGATAGTAAAAGTGTAAAACAGTTATTGTCCAAACTAATTGAAGTACAAATTATCATAGGAAGATCGAAGAATTGGCGAAAAAAAATTCATCCCCAGAATTCCTTTAGCGCACAAAGAGCCCAAGCTGCCGTTTGTTTTCAAAGGGAAACAGTTTCTGGTAAAACTTTGTTACACAATGACTATCAATAAAATCCAAGGCCAATCTCTAAACAAGATCAGAATCTATCTACCTGAACCGATATTCGGCCATGGACAACTATACGTTGCGTTATCAAGGGCAACATCTCCTCATGGATTAAGAGTACTTATCAAACAATATCAAGGGCAACATCTCCTCATGGATTAAGAGTACTTATCAAACAACAAGAAAACAAAACACTAAATGCTACAAAGAATATAATCTATAAAGACTTCTTACTATAAATTCAAAGTACGCATGTTTCGTTTCTTTAAATAGGTGCACAACATACATGCATGATCTATATCTTTACTATCCATGTTTAAATAAATTCATAAAAAAGAAAAAGAAAAGAAAAGAAAAGAAAAGAAACTAGACGCAATCTTACATTATTAGATAGCCGTAGATACGTTTTTTTTTATCTTAGCCATTGGTGAGCTCATCCGATTTTTGGGATCATTATTGTAATACTTAAATCGTCATTATTATTATTATTGTTATTATCATTATAACTCTATGTTACAAACTTTTGCTGCTTTTGTGTTGTGATTTCAATGGTGTAGCACAACAACTGATAGCTATAAAAGGGAAAAAATGATTGTTTCTGATGCGTGTTAATCAGGTCTTAAATTTATAGTGTCTCATCTACCTAATTGGATCAACACCTATACTAACGGGCAGTGTATCCGATCGTACATAGTGAGGCAATGGTAAATCTCAGGTTTTCCCAATAGCTATGAAGTGGTCTATCTATTTGAGTCTTAAACTAATCAACTAAATTGTCACGATTAAATTGAAGAAATAAAGTAAATACTGAAATGCGAGTGTGTACTAATAAGGAGAGAAAATGGGTCAACCTAGTTAATCCATAATCAATGTTATTTCTATGTTTCTAGTGTAATGGCTACTTACTGCTTTCGTTGGTGATTCTTATTTTACTAGCCATAGTTGGTCATTATGGCTAAGCCTATAGTTCCTAGTCCAGATATGACGGTCATCACATCAATACTATTCCCTAGTCATTACGCATTAACTACCTATGTGACTTGTCAACATGCTAACTATGGTAATTTTAGCACTAAGAAGCCTAAGTGTATCATTTAAACGACTTATCTAGCACTGTTAAGTATTTATATTAGATGGTGACTTGATCGGTCCCTATACAACCAAAGGGTAGTGAATCCCTTGGTCAACCTAATTTCCTAAGGAATATGGTCAATTCTCCTAGTGGTTGGGAACTAAACACTTCTAAATACTACCACAATGCAAGGATTCAATGACAAGCACATAAATATCCAACAAACTTAATAAATATCCAATGAATTTAATAAATAAACGACAAAACATCGAACATAACAAATGATTACTTCATAACTAAGCTAACACCAAAGGTGTTTAGCTGGACATGTTGTAAATATAGCAAATTCTATGATTAAAACTGAAAAAGTAGAAAACATAACGTTTGATACGATTACTCTATGTTGATCTATCTTTAATGACGTTTGCTCCGTGATTCTCCCTTGAGAAGGTCTTCAATGGTGCTGGAAAATGGCTTGGAATGAAACCATAGTCGTGGTATTCAACTGAGATGTGGAATGGGTGGTTAATTTATGAGTAAATTAGGGTTTGTATTTATAGTTTTTCTGAGCCCGACATGTACACGGCTTAACCTTAAGTAAGGTGTTATGCGGTATATACCCAAAATGTAGAATTCTTCCAGATCTTTTTGTCATTACGGCGTAGGGGTTAAGCTCGCGTTACTTAGCATCTACTCTCGTTAAATTTTAATGTCCTTGGTTACGGCATATCTCATGAGTATGAGTTACGCCGTATGGATCTTGTGATACGGATAATTATTGAGTCTTCACTGGCGATACGGTGTATTCCATTCGAGGGAGTTACGCCGTATGTCTTTGTTGACTTTTCTTACGTTGACTGCTTCAAAAAGGGATAAGGCGTATATAAGTTGTTGGCTATACGCATCATTTCTGGACTGCTACAGTTTTTGCACATTTCCAAACGATTAACCTCTCAATTCCGCTAATCTTTGCATAATACTTAAATAAATCCTATAAAACAAAATATGAAGCAATTAAACCAACCTAGTTAATCCATAATCAATGTTATTTCTATGTTTCTAGTGTAATGGCTACTTACTGCTTTCGTTGGTGATTCTTATTTTACTAGCCATAGTTGGTCATTATGGCTAAGCCTATAGTTCCTAGTCCAGATATGACGGTCATCACATCAATACTATTCCCTAGTCATTACGCATTAACCACCTATGTGACTTGTCAACATGCTAACTATGGTAATTTTAGCACTAAGAAGCCTAAGTGTATCATTTAAACGACTTATCTAGCACTGTTAAGTATTTATATTAGATGGTGACTTGATCGGTCCCTATACAACCAAAGGGTCGTGAATCCCTTGGTCAACCTAATTTCCTAAGGAATATGGTCAATTCTCCTAGTGGTTGGGAACTAAACACTTCTAAATACTACCACAATGCAAGGATTCAATGACAAGCACATAAATATCCAGCAAATTTAATAAATATCCAACGAATTTAATAAATAAACGACAAAACATCGAACATAACAAATGATTACTTCATAACTAAGCTAACACCAAAGGTGTTTAGCTGGACATGTTGTAAATATAGCAAATTCTATGATTAAAACTGAAAAAGTAGAAAACATAAAGTTTGATACGATTACTCTATGTTGATCTATCTTTAATGATGTTTGCTCCGTGATTCTCCCTTGAGAAGGTCTTCAATGGTGCTGGAAAATGGCTTGGAATGAAACCATAGTCGTGGTATTCAACTGAGATGTGGAATGGGTGGTTAATTTATGAGTAAATTAGGGTTTGTATTTATAGTTTTTCTGAGCCCGACATGTACACGGCTTAACCTTAAGTAAGGTGTTATGCCGTATATACCCAAAATGTAGAATTCTTCCGGATCTTTTTGTCATTACGGCGTAGGGGTTAAGCACGCGTTACTTAGCATCTACTCTCGTTAAATTTTAATGTCCTTGGTTACGGCATATCTCATGAGTATGAGTTACGCCGTATGGATCTTGTGATACGGATAATTATTGAGTCTTCACTGGCGATACGGTGTATTCCATTCGAGGGAGTTACGTTGTATGTCTTTGTTGACTTTTCTTACGTTGACTGCTTCAAAAAGGGATAAGGCGTATATAAGTTGTTGGCTATACGCATCATTTCTGGACTGCTACAGTTTTTGCACATTTCCAAACGATTAACCTCTCAATTCCGCTAATCTTTGCATAATACTTAAATAAATCCTATAAAACAAAATATGGTGTCTGATTCTGAAGACGAGATGGTTGCCAACCCTTTTGATGAGTCTGCTAATCTTTTTGGTGGGGGGCAAGAGTTTGAACAAGATTATGATGACTACGATGATTATGCGAACCAGGTGTATGATCTTCCCGGTAATTTGGATGCTTTTAATGCCATGTATGGTACCAAGCTTCAAGGCCGTAGGAAGTAATTTTTTTCGTTGTCCTTATGTTATCATTTGAGTTGTGGTTTGATTTCTAGTTTTAGAAATTAGGAAGTATCTTGTTATTTAAGCTTCTAGCCTATGTAACGGGCTGAGATGTGGGACTTCACCCATATCCATTGTACTTAAAAGTTTTTTGGCTAATATATTTACCAGGGTGCAGGATTACTCCCCTTTACCCAAAAAAAAAAGTATCAAATCTTAAATATGAGTATAATAAAAGGGAATTTGACATATAAAAGTAGATACTATTTGATGTTATCAGTTGCACTGTGAAAAAAGGAACAACCGACTTCAGCCTAGACAACATCCTTCACAAAGTTCCGAAGTCCCTAAAAAAATTGCAAATGGCAGATTCACCCAACCCTACCTGAAAAAGACAACTACAGGTTACGAAACTTTGTTAGCTATGTTTGGAATGCAATTGTTTAAAAATCTTAAGCATTTTTTTCTCTCGAATAATTAAAGGAACCCAATCAACAACAGGTTCTGTCAGCGGATAGAAAATCAAAACGACGATAACAAGAAAGAAACCTACCAACATATCAGCTTAACATCAACTTTTTAAAGATTGTAGCCATATACTATAAATAGGAACTTTAATACCTTAAGGAAGTGTCTCGAATGCCCCACTTTGTATTAGCTTAGGAACTATAGGTCTAAACTTCGCATTTGCTTTGTAATTCTTTTAGCTTCAAAATAATAACTCTAGGAGACATGCTACAACATATATTAATGCCACATTTAGAAAGTTATAGCCAATGGTCACGTCGGCGGAACGCGAGTAGCAATGTATGTATTCAACTTTTTAAATAAATATGTTTTAACCGTACAATTATATGCATCGACACAATGGTCACGCGGCAATGCGCAGGTAAGGAAAACCTCGTTAAAAAATATTACATTAATAAATTCAAATAAAATTAAAAAAAAAAACTTACAATAAAGTTTTAAAAATTTAAACTAATAGTCTAAATTATATTTCTCCTTTATTTTTTGCTTCATCTCCAACAACTTTTGTCGTTGTATTTCTGGCAAAGTTTCGCCAATGCATGAATGATTGAACATGAGGTCTTTTTCCCTTTTCTCTTCTCGTTGAAATTGAAACATTTATCGACTAGCACATCAACTGAGGAGAATGACGCTTTCTTCTTAGCTTTGTCCTGACCCATTGGTCGAAATTTCTGTACCTCTTCCTCTTCGACGTCGAGATCATTCGCTTCGTCGTTGAGTCCGATGTGGTGTGTGAGGTCCTTTTCGATGTCTTTGATTTTTTTGAGCCTTTTCTTTGGTTTTGTAAAAATTTGGCATCTCAATCTCTTTGCAGTTACTATGCTCCATCAAAAGTTTTCACTGCTCAATCATTGTGAAGGGCAAACCGTACGTTGCACGATATACAACAAACGCTTGACTGAACACATGTTGGTCATCTGTGCCACTCTAGTTCTTTCGTTCTACACTATCGTATCCTCTTGTCGATTCCTTTGTTTTATCCTCAAAGTAAGACACCACGACCGTCCAAACTCTCTAGTATTTTGAGCGTTCCCTTTGATGCTATTTCCGATGTGTTTATCCAAGCTTTACACAACGGTAACTCTTTCGTTGGTGTCCATGGTTTTGTCGCGCTAGCTTCTTCAAACGCCTTGGTATTTTGACTTCTTCTTTTTTACGGGCACCACCTCTTCAACAGGAGAGTCGTCTTCAACCGGTACTGATGGACCACCAGAACCTCGAGCCGTAGAATAATCTTCAACGGATACGCGTATAGTTGGTTCAACGGTAGCGGTGAATTGTGTAACATTTGCGGATGATACTTTTAAGATTTTTGTCGTAGTTGGTAAAAAGGTTGTTATTGTTGGTTAAACGAATGTTTGACGTATTATTTTGATAATAAGGTTGTTGTGATTGGTATATGAAACTTGCGGATTGAAATTAAATGGGTGGTGAGAGACTAGACAAACGAAAATTGGGATCCGGTGTTGGAAAGTTTGAAACGTTTTGTTGGCGTCTAGATTTTGGTTTTTTGTTTTGAGAGTTTTTTTGTTACATTCTATATGAGATGAAAATATTATAGTAAAGATTGGTTTTAATTTCCCAAACGGTGCAAAATGTAACTGCCGGGTTTTTGTTTTTTGTGCCAGAACTCGTTCGCATATGCGACCGATTCTTCCTTTTTGTCAATATCTGATGCATCACATATGAGGGTGTGTAATGGTAGCCGACTCATTGGCCGAAGGGACTGACTGGCTTGTCGACCGATCATTACACCTAGTCTAATGCTTTAACTAGATACGTCTTTTTGGCTGGGTTTGAAGCGAAACAATGTCTAGAAGACCCACGTCACCATTCAGTTTATAAATTCAAAGTCACAAGCTGACATTAAAAGAGTGGGTGTCTGTCAATCATTGTCACAACTTGCAAATTTCAAGCACACAGTTGAGGAGGAAACTGAGATGAAATTTGCAAGAAATAAGACCCTGAAAAAGGTCTAGACTTATTAGAGTAAATTGCAAAAATCGTCCCTAAAGTTTGACCCGTTCGCATGTTTCGTTTCACACATTTCGAAACTGCAAGGATCGTCGCTAAAGTTAACCTTTGGGGCATATATCGTCCTTTTTGGGGCATATATCGTCCCAAATTGGTCAAACTTTAAGGACGATACATGCACACGGGTCAAACTTTAGGGACGACACAAGCACACGGAACAAACTTTAGGGTCGATCCTTGCAGTTTCGAAATGTGTGGGACGAAACATACAAATTGGTCAAACTTTAGGGACGATTTTTGCAATTTACTCGACTTATTATGTCTGTTCATATGACAGCACCAGAAGGATACAATGTCAAACGACACTGATATTCCTGTTCAATATTCATTACGTATATGTTTTCGATCAAATTTAAATAGAATTCAATTGTATGTTTGTTTCTGTTTTATCACGCAACCCAAAACGCGGATCTTAAATTAATATACATATGGTTTACGGTTCAAATTAAATATGCTGGCCATGTCTTTACTTTAGCATTCTTGGTTAGTTATTACGAACTGCTATCATATCATTAATTAGACGTGTTAAATATGCTAAGAACTGTAACAAAATATTAGAACTGTCCAGACTAAATAGTTTTATAATCTTATTTATGATGAAACTTATAATCGTTAATTCAATTAAGCTAATGAGAAATAATACAGATTGGATTATATGATGCGTGGAGCACTTGAGCTTATCAAATATTCAAAGAACAGCCACAAGAATCGACTTTTAGGGTAGTCAAAGTCAGCTTAATTTGATATTTGCATTAAAAAGTACTAGTTTGGATTTATTTTATTTTTTATTTTTTGGATAAAAGGGAACTTCCAATTTTGGATTTAATCAAACATACATATGTGACGTCAGATTTTATAATCATGACATCATTTATTAGTTAAGAATTTATATTTGCAATATTACAAGTTCAACAAAAGCATTTTGATCAACTTCAAATCGAACAGGAAATTTCCTACTTCAAAGACAAGTGTGACATATTCATTTGGATTGAATATACGAATGCATCAAACAATTAGCGTTAAACACATTATTTCGCCTTAAACACCAATCAATAGCTAATTCGCGTGATAAACACGTTTATGTAACATAATATTTCTAGTAACACATTAAAAATCATGGGCTCAGCGATGTTTCCTAAGCATAAACATTAAAGTTCATATAACCAAAAGTGGTCAATTCACATCAGCCGGAAAACCAACAACAGCAACATTATTTTCCAATATGGTTGCGCGTATTTACATTAACGGCAGCTTAAGTTTCTTCCTAATAGCAACATTGTTTTCCAATATGGTTGCACGTATTTACATTACCGGAAGCATAAATTTCTTCCTATAATGTCAAAAATGAACGCTAATCGCTACACCTCTCTAATATAAGGAGTACGTTGATACCTAATACTAGTATTGCCATTTCCGACATCCATACAGGTTTTGTTGAATTAAGCAGCTACAGGCTGACTATGAAAGTCAAAGGCAAATCCAATTCCTCTAGTTCCTCATAGCTTGTATTAGACTTTCTTAGGATCGAAGATCCACTGCGTGATAAACGAGCTTGGCTTCCATCGTCTCCTAAGATGCATCCTACTAGAGATGCAGAAGGAGGTTGATATACAATAGGAGCTCCTCGGCAGGGGAGACTTGTGATACAATCCTCACCACTCTCAGTCAAATCCTGATTATAAGCATATATGACGTGTGACAAAATTGTTGAATTAGCTACTTAAGTTGACGTAAGGTTCAAGTAACACTAAAATATGACAAGAAATGACATGGATCATAGCGAAGTCCAGCGAACTCATACAGGCAAAGAATGATACGAATGCTAGAAAAATGTTCGGCAACGTGCCAAAGAATTCTACACGGCTACACCAATCAAAGAATGAAAATAATTCTTATGCATGTTAACATAATCATGCCATCATTATCCTGAATTCATCGAAGTTAAGGACACCATCACCATTAACATCAAACCTCGCAATCATCGTCTTGCAATCATTGACAGTTCTTGACTCTCCCAGTTTGCTTAGCATTCTTCGCAAGCTTTTCGGAGTTATACATCCTTCCTTTTCTTCGTACATCTTAAAAGCCATCTTCAAATCATTAATCTTTTCCTCTTCGTTTGCACTTTCAACCACTTTCACCAAGTCCTCCATGCTCAACAACCCGTCTCCATCCGAATCCATCAAAGCAGCCGCGATCTCAGCCTCCTCCAATGACAGCTCTCCTCCTATCTTTCCAAGGCAAATTTGGAGCTCTGGTGGAGATAGCTTTCCATCACCATTTGCATCCAAGTGTCCAAACACACGTTTGTATTGTTGTTCTTTATCCATAAAAATTGACAAATACGATCAAATTAAATAGCACAAGTGAGTAACCAGAGAAATATAGTTGCAGCGTTGCTGGTTATTAGCGTTATAACACAATTGAGTAACTATAGAGATATATAGTTAGATTACTTATAGAGTGTGTGATATGTTGTAGAGAGAAATATTTGTTGTGATTGCCAAATGGAGTTGAAATTGCAAGATATATATAGGGATCATGCATGTTTCCCGCGTTTTCTTCGTAGGGTGACTTTTGACCAAACTTAGAAGTTGAAGGGGCAAAGTATAGGAAACATCTCAGAAATTGCTACCCTAAATTAGTACTCCGTAGTATCGTTTTAGCACCTCAATATTTCGAGAATGTGCTAGATACATCCTTGGCTGTAATTATTCGTGGTCATCAACTCAACAACTCATCGTCTCTAGATCATAGTTTAATATGACACCGTCATAAACATCGAAGTACAACCTATTATACATTTAAAAAAGGCAACGTGTACAAATGATGCTCAATTTTTTATGCTTTGCAATTGGCAATTTATCTAATAATTAATTTTCTACAACTAAGGTGTATGAACTTATTGAAAATACAGAGTAATAAATAATAATTTTTAATGAAATTGTAGTTGATCTAAGTTGATAACATCTTGGATTTCTTTATTACATTACCTCAAGTACAAGTCTATCACCGTTGACTATGACGTATAATCAGTTGTTAACAACAGGCTTTATGGTTGTTAACAACTAATTATCAAAATTTATGTTAAGAAAATACGCAATGTCTAAACAAAATTATTAAAAATCATGAACCATTTTGTATAATTTCTCATATACAAATACGATTCACATTCACCATTGATCATATTAATGAAGAATAAGAAGTTAGTTGCTAACATTGTCTTAATATCACATAATTTTGTGAAAATTAAGTTTCTTGTTAACAACAATAGCAATTTCCAAAAACTTTATCTTCCTGCAAAAAGTTATTGACTTATTGTGTTTGTAGAACTTCAAAGTTCATGCAACACCATGCGAAAATCTTATTCTAGCATTACTCAATTTTCTACAAATATTTGTTGATATAAAAGTCATACATCATAGAAAACTAACATCTTATGATTCTATATTTCTTGCCAATTTTCAATTATGATGTGATATAGTTAACCGACCAAACCAACCTTATGACAATCATATATCCTAACTACTAACTGTTCACGTGGGCTATGGATATCTACCGGTATGAATCATAAAACTGCATGCTACAACGCGTATTTAGATTTCACAAAAAAACTTTCTCATGCACAGTGGCGGAGCTTGACCGTCATGATTGGGGGGCCAAAAATTTTCGAGGATAAAATGTAACACTTATTAAAAGACTATACTTGACGAGAAGTAAAATAAGAAAACTATCAATATTGATTAAACAAAGTATCAAGTGACAACTATTTTCTTGAACTCTTGAAAACTTTAGACATTCATGCCTGGTCAAATTACTATAAACGAAAATAATTTCTACCAAAGAAAAGAATAATAGCAAACAAAATAGGAGACTAAGTAAAGAAAACTGCTACTTTGCACACTTCTTTTTGTTTTAAACTTTGACTTTTTCTCATTAGTCATGTATTGGTACCAAGTTTTTGGGAGCACACGATGTAAAATATTTTCATGAATCACTGTATCCATATAAATCGCTAACTGTGAGCAAAAAATTAGGGGGGGGCCAGCACTGTACCCCTTCTAGCCCCTTATATCCTCCGCCCCTGCTCGTGCATCTTCCTATAACAAACATACCATTTGTCTCATTTATTTAATGGAGACTTGCCATTCTTTTGGTCATCCTTAGACCTATTTGGTATATGTAATCTCGATTTTTCATTACTTATGCATATAAGTTTCGTTCATTCAATATTTAAACATGTGTGTATTTACCTAGTACGTGGTTTGAATATATATAATAGGAGGTTAAACTAATAAGGAGTAATCGTATGCGCGTAATATGCATGTGGCTAACAGGTTAACGTTTGCAGTCGCGATGCTTTTTGTTGAATGAAAATGTTATTGATAAAAAAAAACTAAGGAGCAGAGAGAGAGAGAGAGAGAAAAAAAAAAAAAAAAAAAAAAAAAAAAAAAAAAAAAAAAAAAAAAAAAAAAAAAACTGTTGCATTACCCATTTTCTTTCCAAAACCATTGCAGCATCCATTTTCTTGCGGATGGAGGGGTTTTAAGTTACAGGTACGTATAAACGGCGGGAATCGTGAGCCTCTTTTTCCTAATCAACATGCGATTAACCCTAAAGATTGATTATAAGAGGTTGTGATGATAGAATCCGAATTGAGTAAAGTTGAGATTATATGCGTCTTGGCAGGGGAAGTTACTAAGTTTGCATCCATGGCGGATTGATTCTCTTTTTTCGATTATTTATAGATATGAGCCTTCGAGGCTCTTTAATGCAAGGAGGTTTAATATTCGTAAGTATATAAACTGTGTATAAGTTGCTATAAGCTATGGTCATATGATTGTTTATTTCATCAATGCTATAAAACAGGATGTACTGTGCAGCCGGAAGCTTGAACTGCATTGTTTATACACCGAGCCAGGCCAAGCAAAAAAAAATAGCCTCACTATTCCCGAGTTCTTTTTATCATTTAATTAATTAAATTATTCGCATCAAATATATTTGATTATAATACTTAGAGCGCTATGTATCGTCTGGTGTCGTGAGTGGTGTCATGGAAAAAAGTGGTGCCACTTCAGCACTTTTTTCATGGCACCACTTTTGGCTATAGTACCAAACCTACCCACCCCCTAGCATAACACCAATTTTTGGGGTGCTGTTGGACTTTTTTTTTTCTTTTTCATTTTTAAATAAAACAATATATATATAACTAATTTTAATTTTATTAATAAAAAGCATATTTCATAAATAAAAAAGACATGAATTAAAAAAGTGCATTAAAACGTAAAATAAAAATTAGACGTAAAAATAAAAGTAAACTAGTTGCGGGAAAATTATAAGGCTGAAATTTGTTTTAGGTGTTGAGAGGTAGATAATAGTGGAAGTGTATATAAAAATTGGAAGAATAATAGGGTATTTATAGAATTTTTAAAGTGGTAAAAATTTTTAAAAAAATTGGGATTTAAACGGCTAGTAACAACTCCAAACGTCCATATTTTCTTTTTTCATCTCGTTACATAACGTTACAATTTAAAAGAAATATACTCACCCCAATAAATACTAGTAAATGCTACATTAGTAACCTATCTACCAATACAAATAGCAGCCCAAACATTTATCACATAAAACTTTAACCAACTGGTTTAGTAAATGCTACGTGCCCTTTGCATTTACCACATAAATCCAAAAGACTTTTTGCTTGTCACCACATATATCCAAATACCACATAAAACTTTAACCAATTTTTTGGGTCGTCTTCTTCCTTCATGTACTTGCAAAACACATAAAAAAATAATAAAAAAAAAATCACTGTATCATCAAAAAAAAAGGTGAGGGAAGAAAAAATTGCTTCGGCGTGAGCTGGTGGCCACGACGCCCGACCTTACCAGCCCAGCATCGGTATGGTTCGTCGCACCAAAAGCTCGTGCGGTCGACTATGGCTCAAGCCAATAGCCACCGTACCCAGACCTCTTAGACAACATATACTCAAAACTTAGTGAAAATGATACATATCGGTAAAGGAAAAAAAAAAAAAAAACTTAAAAACTTACGATTTTAATTTATTTATACTAAGAAATGTTTTACTCCCTCCTTCCCATATTAAATGTCTTGTTTGGCTTTTTAAGGTTTTTTTTCTAAACTTTGATCTTAAATATTTGTGTTTGTGTAATAAAATACTTGATACAAAATATATGAATGAATTAAGTTTTAAATGTATTTTCATTGAGTATAATTTTTATCAAATACTATATAACACAAGTAAAAATATTTAAGGTCAAAGTTGCTAAAAAAGACTTGAAAAGTCAAATATGGACATTTAATATGGGACGGAGGGGGTAAATAGGTTTTTACATACGTAAATAAATAAAATAAAATTTACATTTATTTGCGTCCGGTTTGCTATTTGCCAAAACCAAAAACTAAATATTTAATTCAGTATAGTTTTGACAAATTCAATTCGGTTCAGTATGTATAGCAGTATTAGAAGTAAAATATAATATCGTGAATTAATATTTACATTCAGCCAATATTTGAAATTCATCAATACATGAGAAATGACATCAATCATAGCAAAGTTAAGCGAACTCACAGATACAAAGAATAATACCAATGCCAAAAAAGTTCGGCAATGCACAAAAGTCTAGAATGCTTACGCCAATCAAAGAATGAAATTAATTTGTATGCATGTGAACATAAAGCGAACTCATGCTTATGATCATGCCATCATTATCCTGAATTCATCGAAGTTAAGGACACCATCACCATTAACATCAAACTTATTAATCATCGCCTTGCAATCATTGACGGTTCTCGACTCTCCCAATTTGCTAAGCATTCTTTTCAAGCTTTTCGGAGTTATACATCCTTCCTTTTCTTCGTACATCTTAAAAGCCATCTTCAAATCATCAATCTTTTCCTCTTCGTTTGCACTTTCAACCACTTTCACCAAGTCCTCCATGCTCAACAACCCGTCTCCATCCGAATCCATCAAAGCAGCCGCGATCTCAGCCTCCTCCAATGACAGCTCTCCTCCTATCTTTCCAATGCAAATTTGGAGCTCTGGTGGAGATAGCTTTCCATCACCATTTGCATCCAAGTGTCCAAACACACGTTTGTATTGTTGTTCTTTATCCATAAAAATTGACAAATACGATCAAATAGCACAAGTGAGTAACCAGAGAAATATAGTTGCAGCGTTGCTGGTTATTAGCGTTATAACACAATTGAGTAACTATAGAGATTTATATAGTTATATTACTTATAGAGTGTGTGATATGTTGTAGAGAGAAATATTTGTTGTGATTGCCAAATGGAGTTGAAATTGCAAGATATATATAGAGATCAGTCATGCATGTTTCCCGCGTTTTCTTAGTGGGGTGACTTTTTACCAAACATAGAAATTGAAGGGGCAAAAATAGGAAACATCTCAGAAATTGCTACCCAAGATTTTATATCATTTTAACACCTCGATATTTCAAGAATCTGCTAGATATAACCTTGGCTGTAATTATTCCTGGTCATAAACTCATCATCTCTAGATCATAGTTTAATTTGACACCGTCATAAACATCGAAGTACAACTATTATATATTTAACAACGTGTACAAATGATGCTCCAGTTTTTATGCATTGCAATTTGCAATTGATCAAATATTTAATTTACTACAACTAAGGAACGCATCATCTTAGCTAGTATGAACCTACTCCCTTCGTCGTCCAGTTTGATTTTTCAGAGTCAAATGGTTTAACTTTGGCCTTAAATATTTTTCTTTTGATATATAATACTTGATAAAAAAATAAACTTAAAACCCAATTCATTAATATAATTTGCATCAAGTATTATATAACACCCGCAAAAATAGATAAGGTCAAAGTTGAACCAGTTTGACTCTGTAAAGTCAAACTGGACACTTATTTTAGGACAGAGGTAGTATTGAAAATAATAATTAATCAAATTTAATGAAATGGTAGTTAATTTAAGTTGATACTGAGGGTATCCACTATGATAAACCTCTAAAAAAGTTTATACAATTAATACATCATCAATTTATAAACTTTTTCATATTATAAACCAATTTCTATTATGGATAAATCTATTAATAAAGCTTTTCATATCATAAAACACAACTAACATTTTCAAAAGAAAAATAAAAAAGAAATTGGAAAATAGTTTAGACCTCTCCAAAATCTTAAACCTTTTCATTCCACCTAGGATTGAAATAATTTCTTACTATGGTTCACAAATTTAGAAACCTCTTCAAAGTGTTTTAGACCTATTTAAAAACCACCATAGCGGATGCTCTGACATCTTATCAGAGTTTCGTTATTACATTACCTAAAACTACAAGTCTACAACCGTTGACCAAGTATACTTCGACTACGTACTATTTCAAGTTTGATTAAAAACTTTAACCTGTTACAGAAAGTTATTGTGTTTGTAAACATCAAAGTTCATGCAACACCATGATTAATCTTAACCAGCTTTACTTAACTTTCTACAAATATTAATTGTTGGTATAAAAGTCAATACAATCTTAGAAAACTAGCTAACTTCTTATGATTCTATTTTTCTTTCCAACTTTCAATTATGATTGATATAGTTCACCGAACAAACTAACCATATGACAATCCTAACTACCAATTACGGATAACCACCGGTATGAATGATAACGTACTGCATGCAACGCGTATTCAGATTTCATAAATAACTTTCTCATGCAGCTTCCTCTAACAAACACAGCATGTGCCTCATTTATTTATTGAAGACTTTCCCTTCTTTTGGTCTTCCTTAATTAATCCTATTTGCTATATGTAATCTTGATTTTTTATGTCTTATAGATTTAAGTTGAGTTATCCATCATGAAAGTGTGATCATCAAATTTGTTACATTCACATCTAGGTAAAAAAATGAATTTGAATTAATTGATTTGTCGACAAAATAAAGTGTCATAATTTGGTAAAAATGGTTTACAAAACTTGTTTTGCATTTGAACAATAATATTATTTATTTAATTATTTTTATTGTGGAGAGCATTTTAAGCCAAATAAGAATATAGTTTCAAATGCTAAAAAAAAACTCGCGTAGGTTATATAGGTGAGAAAGATAACATTGTTAACTTAATTAGTTACGTTAATTTAGGTTTTCAATTTTACAACCAACCTCTACTACTTATAAAACATTTTTTTTTTTTTTTTTTTTTTGAAAATTTAAAATTTCTTAAATATGAGTAAATTTAATTCTTCAAAATACTCCTTAAAATAATTAACTTATATAAATCTTAAATGCAAAATTACAATACACAGTTTAAACAATAATGAAGACATTTTATTAATGGAAACTTAGAAGACATTTTTAATACCGCTTAAAATAAATAATTCAAATAAATCTTAAACACGGTTTAAACAATAATTGATCTTTTACTAAGAGAAACTTCAAATACCTTTTCGTAAATTTACATGGTTTAAACAATAACAAATGATTCTTATTAAAACACTAGTTCGCAAGTATAATTTTTTGCCGCTATACATCGTTGCTTTGCGCGGGTATTCATTTAGTTTAATATAAATATTAATGTATCGTCCAAGTTTTGTTTTGTGAGCTCTCGTTTAAGATATAACTTGCGGAGAAATTAAAGCACTTTTTAACTGTTATAATTGTATAATATAAATAGAGGAGATAATTAAATTAGAAAGTATGTAGCTGTTGTCTTAGTAATATAGTTAAAACAAGGGTTTGTCTAACGAGTGTCCCGAGGCGCTAATTTAAATAATTAAATAAGAAAACTTTATGTTTACTAATTACAAAGGGAAATCAGAACAAATTAAGGTACTTATAAGATCAGTTAATATGTATTAAATGTATCTTTCAATTTAAAAGGAAAGTTCAAGATGAATTAACGCACCTTAAGCTATGCCCCGAGAGCACTCTTTAGACAATCCCTTAAAACAAAGATAGACTATATATTGTCGTAAAATTAAAATTAAAACATAAGATTGATTAGTTAATAGTTTAAAGAATACAGAATATAATAAATGAAGTTGAGTTAAAACACCATTTTGCCTTTGTTTTACTATCCATTTCATTTAACTATTTAAGCTTTGTAAATTGATACACAGCTAAATAGAAGGTTTGATTAATTAGGATTAATCGAACATAATATGTATGTTGAAAACGGGCTTAGGTTTACATTGCGCGATACTTTTTGTTGGGCGGAAATATTATTGGTTAAAAACTCACTATTAGCACACAGATCGGAATACACAATTTAGAAATCCATGCAAAAAATAAAAACGTGGAACGACAAGCACCTCTAATAATAGAAAACGTGAATAGCACTCTCAAAAAGACCAAGCCAACCACAAAACTTCGCAGTACTGAAGTGGGTCTTTTCGTATAAATTAGTTGGTTCGACCTTGACTTTTAATTTGCCAACCCAACCTTTATCTGGATCCAGGATTAGGGTTGTTGTCAAACTAACTTTTCTTTGTCAAAATTTCTACAATTTAATTGGCTACAAAAGTTAATTCGACCTGCAAGCTGATATCGAGCTTGAGTCAAGATTCGACCTTATATTCAAGCTTGCAGGTCGAGTAATTTCTTGGTCATGATATGTCAAAGGTTAATTAAATAAAATATGGTCGAATCTTGCAGAGTTGCAGGTCTCGACCTACGTCACCATTCAAAGTCGCAAGCTGATATCAAAGAGTGGCTATAAATATGGTCCCTTAATCTGTCAATTATTGTCACAACTTACAAATTTCAAGCCTACAATGATTGAGGGGGAAACTGAGAGGAAATTATCATGAAATAAAACCTTGAAAAATGACTATATATTATATCATGTACGTGTGCACACGTTAATGTGACAGCACTAGAAGGAAATGATACAATGTCAAACGAAAATTATATTCCTATTCATATTTGTTTTCGATCAAAATTAAATAGAATTCAATTGTATGTTTGTTTCTGTTTTATTACTCAACCCAAAACGTGGATCTTAAATTAATATACATATGGTTACGGTTCAAATTAAATATGCTAGTTTGTTGTCTTTAATTTAGCATTCCTGGTTAGTTATTAAAAACTACTATCATATCATTAATTAGACGTATTAGAACATTATTTATACAAAAAACTGTAACAAAATATTAGAACTGTTCCAGACTAAAATAATTTTGTTATATCATTTAGGATAAAACTTATAATATTTAATTCAATTAATCTAATGAGAAATAATACATATTGGATTTATATGATGTGTTGAGCACTTGAGCTAATCAAATAATCAAAGAACAGCCCCAAGAATCGACTTTTAGGGTGGTCAAAGTCAGCTTATTTTGATATTTGCATTAAAAAGTAGGTACTATTTTGGATTTAATCAAACATATACATACGTGACTTCAGATTTTATAATCATGCCATCATTTTTTAGTTAAGAATTTACATTCGCAATATTACAAGTTCAAGAAAAGCATCTTGATCAACTTCAAATCGAACAGGAAATTTCCTACTTCAAAGAGAAGCGTGACATATTAGCGTTAAACACATTATTTCGCGTTAAACACCAGGTCAATAGCTAATTCGCGTTATAAACTCGTTTATGTAATGTATAGAATATTTCTAGTAACTCATTAAAAATCATGGGTTCAGATGTTTCTTAAGCATAAACGTTTAACTTCATACAACCAAAAGTGGTCAATTCACATCAGCCGGAAAACCAACAATAGCAACATTATTTTCCAATATGGTTGTGCGTATTTACATTACCGGCAGCTTAAGTTTCTTCCTAATAATGTCAAAAATGAACGCTAATCGCTACTCATCCATATCTCTCTAAGGAGTTGATACCTAATACTAGTATTGCCATTTCCGACATCTTTCAATGCCCATACAGGTTTTGTTGATGCAGCTACAGGCTGACAGGAGTCTATTATTAAAGTCAAAGGCGAATCCAATTCATCGAGTTCATCATCGCTTGTATTGGACTTTTTTAGGATTGAAGATCCACTGCGTGACAAATGAGCTCGGCTTCCATCATTTCCTAAGATGCATCCTATTAGAGATGCAGAAGGAGGTTGATATAGAATAGGAGCTGCTCGGCAGGGGAGACTTGTGATACAATCTTCACCGTTCTCAGTTAAATCCTGATCAAAAGCATATATGGTGTATAGAAAAATCGATGAGTTAGCTACTTAACTTGACTACAACATTCCAGTAACAATGCAAACATGACAAGAAAACGAGAAAAAGAAATCCAGGCAAACTGACCTTTGAGTTCAGTGATTCAAGAACCACCTTGGGAATCACATCTGGGCAAAACTCATCCGGAACAAATCTATCAAGTATCCTCTTTATTAATGCTACACCGATAGTAGGACACACCTTCAAAATAAAGAAGAATTTATTAGTTTGTGACTATATGATAAACAAAGTCTATTGTCAGTATAATGTAAGTAAAAGAAAAGATTAGGATTCTAAAATTGGAAACCTCTTTTCGGACTGTGTTGCTTAAGACCATATCCTTTGGAAGCATCATGAGCTCACTCAGAGCAGTAAGGAGATGAAAAGAGATAGGTGAGCCAAATAGATCTGTGAGCCAACTGGACCAGTTTCCTATCTGCACTTGACCAAAAGAATGTCCATTAGCGCTATCAAAAGATGAAATGGAAGAAAATGTCAAAATAGTTGCTCCTATTGTATAAACATGAGTTCGCTTGCCCATTTTATTAAACTTTACTAATACTTTTGAACTCAAGATTGAGGTTTCATACGTTTAGACCACTTCCTATTTTGAAGGTCCAATCTTTACCAACAAAACATGACCAAGTATCACACCTCTACTTATCAAATTACACAAAGGGATATATAAATTAGATAAAACCTTCAAGATTTCATAGCAAATTAGACCTAACGTTTAGTTTATTCTACTCACTGTCGTTTTCAGTTGTGCACCGGCTCCAAAGCTTGCTTTCCCTGATGGAATAGGAAGAACCCCAACATCACTGATGGGGTCTGATACGGGGTCCGTTGGACCTTCATCTTCCGACTGACGAAGAATGGCATTGAACATAGCTACATCTAATCTAGCCATGCATTGCTCCATTATCTATAGTTAATAAAATAAAGATTAGAACGCGCCACTTGGCATGCACAACTTTAACAATAAATAATATAAAGACCTTACCAACATAGAAAGGACACTCAAGCAACCGCAATCATGTCCTGCAGCTCGAACAGGACAAATTCTTTCACAAGCATCCATGAAAGCGGTTTTCCAAAGTTTCACGGAGGTGTGAACTTGCTCATGCTCAAGAGAACCAGATGTTGTTTGACAAGTTTTATTATAGCCTGAATCTACAACTCTAGGGATTTCCTTTGCAGCAGTGGATTGCATATAAGGAGCAAGAGTCTAAAAAATAAAANCTACTTAACTTGACTACAACATTCCAGTAACAATGCAAACATGACAAGAAAACGAGAAAAAGAAATCCAGGCAAACTGACCTTTGAGTTCAGTGATTCAAGAACCACCTTGGGAATCACATCTGGGCAAAACTCATCCGGAACAAATCTATCAAGTATCCTCTTTATTAATGCTACACCGATAGTAGGACACACCTTCAAAATAAAGAAGAAATTATTAGTTTGTGACTATATGATAAACAAAGTCTATTGTCAGTATAATGTAAGTAAAAGAAAAGATTAGGATTCTAAAATTGGAAACCTCTTTTCGGACTGTGTTGCTTAAGACCATATCCTTTGGAAGCATCATGAGCTCACTCAGAGCAGTAAGGAGATGAAAAGAGATAGGTGAGCCAAATAGATCTGTGAGCCAACTGGACCAGTTTCCTATCTGCACTTGACCAAAAGAATGTCCATTAGCGCTATCAAAAGATGAAATGGAAGAAAATGTCAAAATAGTTGCTCCTATTGTATAAACATGAGTTCGCTTGCCCATTTTATTAAACTTTACTAATACTTTTGAACTCAAGATTGAGGTTTCATACGTTTAGACCACTTCCTATTTTGAAGATCCAATCTTTACCAACAAAACATGACCAAGTATCACACCTCTACTTATCAAATTACACAAAGGGATATATATATTAGATAAAACCTTCAAGATTTCATAGCAAATTAGACCTAACGTTTAGTTTATTCTACTCACTGTCGTTTTCAGTTGTGCACCAGCTCCAAAGCTTGCTTTCCCTGATGGAATAGGAAGAACCCCAACATCACTGATGGGGTCTGATACGGGGTCCGTTGGACCTTCATCTTCCGACTGACGAAGAATGGCATTGAACATAGCTACATCTAATCTAGCCATGCATTGCTCCATTATCTATAGTTAATAAAATAAAGATTAGAACGCGCCACTTGGCATGCACAACTTTAACAATAAATAATATAAAGACCTTACCAACATAGAAAGGACGCTCAAGCAACCGCAATCATGTCCTGCAGCTCGAACAGGACAAATTCTTTCACAAGCATCCATGAAAGCGGTTTTCCAAAGTTTCACGGAGGTGTGAACTTGCTCATGCTCAAGAGAACCAGATGTTGTTTGACAAGTTTTATTATAGCCTGAATCTACAACTCTAGGGATTTCCTTTGCAGCAGTGGATTGCATATAAGGAGCAAGAGTCTAAAAAATAAAACAAACTTGATCAGTGGTTAGAGAACTACAAAGTCTAGAGGTGGCAATATGGCCTTCGGATTATGTTTTACTATGAAAGGGTCAAACGGGTAAAAAAAATAGCTATAAATGAAAAAGTTTGAAAGTCGCCCAAAGAGAATTATGTAAATGATCGATCATATATGTAATCATATTTAACACACTTGTTCAGATGGAGTATTTTGGGTCAAACCGTCCCTTTTCCACTGTTAAAAAAATCACCCATTTTGGCGCGTCATCCAACCCTAACAAAATCAGATAAACATCTGCTAAAAGAAAGAAATATCGGAGTACCTGCCACCAGATGGACTCAATAATGCGCATGAAGATCCAAGACTCTACTTTTTCCAACAAAGATATAACCATACAAGGGTCCTCCCGTTCATTAGAATTCTCGGTACCTCCTTTCTTAACTATCCCAGATACCTTCTCTTTGTCAAAATTTTTATGTATTATGGCTCTTAGTACAACAGAATTTGATAACCAGAAAGTCAACCTGCATTCAAAACCAAAAGCAAAATCAATTGTATACTTTTACCTAAAAGTGAGGAACTTATTTGGTCAAGAATGTACCTTGGGACATCATTGCCACAAGCTTTTGCGACCAAAATCAATCCCGACACAATACTTTTTGCTGAACTTGCTCTCCTGAAAGAATTATCTTTGCATGCATGAAGGTACAACCTAGAAAGACGTCGAGCAGGGGCATGAACTTTATTAATGGATCTTCCGTGCTCTGCAACTACTGAGTAAAGACTAATCTCAATAGCTGCAGATTCTCGCAGTTCGCCTTCAAGAAGTTGCATTCTTTGTTCCAAGTGTTGTACTTTGCTTGCATCACTTATCTCATTAACTGTTAAGTTCTTCTCATAATTCTTGTCACAAATACCGACGTTTTTAAATTTCTCTAATACTTTGCTAGTTCTTACTGACCCGTTGCTTATTCCTGAATCCACTGAAGAATCAAGTCGCTTTGCATTCCTTTTACTATCACTATCAGTTCCAATATCTCCAATGATGTGACTTTCATTGTTTGCTTCATAGACCATCACTTTTCTAGTGTCATTCTTACCAATCGGCTTTGATAGTTTTGCACTACTACATGATTCAGTATTTTGTGGGAGCATTGTGAATCTTGAGTTACGGAGATTTGATAAAGTGGTACGAGCATTTTCTAGTTCAGAATATAAGTCTTTTGATGATGAAATACGTTCTTCATATATGGCCCTTTTACTTTGAACTGAGACTTCCTGACTATTGACCTTTTCTGAGCTTCCACAAATGGCTTCAGACCCGTTCTGCAATTAAACGCCAGGTTAATGAAGTGTTAAAATTTTACAAGCTTATAAGTTTGCCTCCCTGATGTGGAGCAGCAAAAATTTGATTGGGAAATTATGGAACAACGCAAACTTTGGGCAATACGCACATGACTATTGATACGAGAGGAGTTGCATCGGGTGGCTTTCAGCCCATGAAAAGGTATCGACATACCCCAGGCTAGGTCAGTGTGACCAACATAGCACTTTTGTCCGTATTTTATATGTATCTAATACTTTAATTATTACTCCGTATAACACAATGATATAGGTATTTGAATAGCACTTTTTAGAAAGTTGTATGTATTTAAAATACACTTTAAGCAACCTTCAACCCGTTTGACCCACTTGACATAAAAAAACAGCCCAAATCAACCCACTCCTAAGTAACTGGATCGAAATTGCCACCCCTAAGCCATGCTCCTGAACCCAGCCAGCAGGCCAAATTCCATCATTCTGTGTTCCAACTTCCACTTCTGCCCCATTTTAGATATTTTTGTCAAATTTCATTTACTTAATTTTTAATGTAGATCACATGAACCTATGGCTATCCGTCAAATATATTCCATCTCAAGTGGAGAATTTCAAATATGTACTCAGAATTATGGATATTAACTTTTAGCCAAAGCAGTAAAAATAAAGGAGAAAGCTAATTCAAGTACCTCACTTTGAGGAGTTACATTCCCATTTGAACCAGACGCTGAAGAACCTGTATCCATGGAAGACCGGGAGGAAACATCATCATCCTCATTATTATCTGTAACGGAGGCAGTGTCAGCTTCCTCAGCATACTCTGCATTCATCAACGCACAAACATTCTTATCCATCGATCCTTCCCTTATCAATCTCTCCCCAAATGAACACCTCACGCGGTTATTCTTCTCAACCATTTGGATTTCAACAAAAAGCATAGGCTGAGCCGTATTACCAAACATCCTCTTGCAATTCATAGGCACACTAATAACAAAACTATCATCAAAAATACCATACTCCGCAAAATCTATAACTGCAGTAGCCAACAACTGCCCTTTTACCGTTTTGTCCCTACGTGGTTCGTACAAATTAAACTCTATACAATTCCTTAAGAAAGTTTCGTTATTGCTAGTCTTAACTGACATATCCCGTGATAATGTCACAGGAAGTTTGAAAGACTCATTAAACTCGATTTTACCGTCACCTACACCCAAACCAAAAGCATTTGAAGGCGCAACTGCTTTAGTAGACCCTGAAAACTTGTCACCATGCTCCCATTGAATCAATGCAGACCGAACTGATCTTAGCGACTGTGATGGAGGCCACGGCTTAATCTCTACTAGATTGATAACGTAATCAAGATGGACGTATGGGCTGTTCCTGTTTCTCGTCTTCAATCCTAGTACCATTTTCGTTCGCGGTGTCCTTTCTATATATAAAAAACGGTTATGTCAGAGTCTTATATTGCTATGGAATAGCAAGAAACTTGCAAGTTTAAGATGCAGTAAGATATATGATTAGGGGGGGTGTTTGGAATCGCTTATTACATTCATTAGATCCACATAAGTGGTTTTTAGTGTTTGGATGGAAGCTACTAATATTCTCATTTCAGAGTAAATGAACACTTAAAAGGATTTGCTTATTAGCTTATTTAGAAAAAATAAGCTCTCGACAGTTATTGGATAATATTATAAGCTCAGGCTTATGAGCTTATTTAGGGGGATCATTTTTTTGTCATTTACCAACATAAGTCGATTCAAACACCTTAGCTCACCTATTATAATAAGCTAATCCAAACACTCAGCATGTGCTTATGAGCTTATTCACCATAAGCTGGTTATCGGAAATAAGCTTAAGCCCAACAAATAAGCTAATACAAACACCCCAAAAAAAGATAAGCAGGTTGGTACGTACATGTTTATCATGAAAGCAAGTAACTCTGCATAATACTCAATCCGAAACACCCCCTAAATAAGTAAACAATGTATCTTTAACCAACCAACAAAATATCTATGCTTATTCGAGTTAGCAATAATCAGTTTCAGAACACAAAAATAACCAAATAAATAGTATAACCAATACAGGCAACAAAACACATCATTTCGAAACAATGTTTAAATAAACTCTGTAAATCAGTAAACACATAAAACATATATAAGCAACAAAATGAGTTACAATGACCACAAACAGCTTATTACCTTAGCTTGCCCGCAACAAACTAACTACATAAAAGTTAAAACAGATATAACAACTAACTTAACTACAAAAAGCGCTGATTTTAGTATCAAGAAGATAATGGTCAGGAAAATGAAGAGAACAGTAAAGAAATGACAATGTGATGATCAGGTTAATAATAAAAAAACGAAATGATTAAAAAGTAAAAGAATGTTACATGAAAATCGGAGTATGGTGAAATGTGGACAAAAAAGTATGCTGCATGTGAGATGCTCGGTTACCCACTCACTCGGTGACACACAGTCTCATACAAAAATAATAAAAAAGTGCTCACACTCATTTCAATATAAAACTACCCGCAAAAGTCACACTACTTCACTTTTCACCTCAGGATTATATCAGTTTTCTTTCTCCCCGCGCTCCTTCTCACTTTTCATTCCCAACAATCATCACTCCCTCAACTTTCATTAAGTGCACACTTTTATACAAATATACCTTCTAAATGCCTAACACGTTCGCAAACCAAATAATAAAACTAATACAAATAC
Organism: Artemisia annua; assembly: GCA_014162995.1. Classification (NCBI taxonomy): domain Eukaryota; kingdom Viridiplantae; phylum Streptophyta; class Magnoliopsida; order Asterales; family Asteraceae; genus Artemisia; species Artemisia annua. The sequence continues at coordinate 80,491 of LBNU01011324.1, forward strand.
ATGAGGCCCACACTGCACAACTACATAAGCGGTGAACCATTCACTGTTCATCCTCCTTGCCGCCGTGAAGCATTCACCTCCCAGCAACAATTCCGCGTGAGCACAATGCTCACGTTGGCTTGCGATCCCTTGCTGACACCTGTCTCATAACATATCTGTCACAATATATCTCACATCACATGTGTTAAACATTAATTATTTTGCGGCTTACTTTTGAATAAATAAATTTAGTTGTGCAAGTTATGAAAATTTTGAAAGATGACAAAAACTATTTTACAATGAATGAATGGTAATAAATAAACAAGCAATTAAGTTGCATCAATTTAAGTTGGCTTAGTTTGACTTTGGCTTCGAAATCTCAACTCAGTCAACAACCAATTAAGTTACATCACTTGGAAGTAAATTTGAGGGGTGGTTTTGTAAAGTTAGATGTAATGGACGAGGTCATCATTCTTTTCACGTCGACATCATCTCTAATTTTCAACATGTTCTTTACTTTTATCACTCTATTAGGCTGCCCACAGTGGGCCGTAAAATATTTGGTCGAGTGATGAGATGACCGAATTGCAATTCGGTCGAGGCCTTTGTGGAGATGGTAGAGAGAAATCGGTCGACGGAGCAAATTTCCCATAATCGGTTGCCCTCACGACCGAATTATGGGACAAAACATCGTGTAGTTTACCTTTTTTTTTTTTTTTTTTTTTTTTTTTTTTACTAAACATGTTAAAACACAACTTAAACTTAAAACACAACTTAATACTTAACATTTAAACACAAATTAAACTTAAAACACGAACTACAACAAACATGAAACATAAACTACGATACTTAAACAAAAACTACGATAATTAAACATAAAAGTACGAATCAATAAAACGAATCATCCGACACATAGCCCTCGTGACTCGAAGCACTCGAATCGTCCTCACTCGTTGGCACACGGTCTATTCCATTTTCTATTCGCCATGCACAACGAGCGTTTCTCTAATCCTGTTTAGCTCGTAAGTACTCCTCACGAGCTCTTCTCTCATCTTCTTCCTCTGCTTCAGCACGTAACACTTCTTGCATATCTTGCTCATACAGTTCTTCAGCAGTCAACGCACGTGCATTGGGTTGGTTTTGTGGTGGATTGTTTGCCGGTGGATTGTTCACCGGTTGAATGGGTTGTTGTTGGAATACCGGAAATATGACTTCCGGTGGAGTGTTCACCGGTTCATTTGCTGGAAATTGCTGGGAGAAGTCGTGTTCACTTGGGAATTGTTGAGAGAAGTCACGGTGACTTGGGAATTGTTGCGAGAAGTCACGGTGAGTTGGGAATTGTTGCGAGAAGTCTTTGCGAGACATTGTTTGAGAATTATGTCTGAGAATTATGTGTGAATTGTGTGAGAATTATTTGTGAATTGTGTGTGCAATAATAAGCTGTGAATAGGTGTTAAATAAGCACATAAATCCCGCCTATTGATTTGAACTTGCAATTCAAAAAAATCCCGCCCACCCACTTTTGAATTTTAAACGTTTAAAAAAAATCCCGCCCACCCACTTTTGAATTTTAAACGGTTAAAACAATCCCGCCCATGTATTTGAATTTTAAATGTTCAAAATAATCCCGCCCATTGATTTGAATTTTAAACGTTTATACACCCCTATATAAAGCATACATTATCATACCATTTTGCATACACTTCACTTTCTAAAGCATACACTTCACTTCTAAATCATTTCACAATGAATCATCTTTGGTCAATGGAAGAAGAAAGCTTGCTAGCTAACGTATGGCTTTCTGCTAGCGAATGTATGGACCTAAGAAATGAACGTTCTTTTTGGAACGCCGTTACACAAAGGTTCAACGATCAGACTAATGGTGAGCACCGTACTAAAAATAGTATTATGGCTCAATGGAAAAGAATCAACCTTGAATGTCTTAGGTATAATGCTATTTACAAAGACTTGATGCGTACAAGTGAAGACCCTTGTCGTCTCAGCAATGCAAACCGAATTTATTATGAACGCTATGGGAGAGGGATATACTATCAACATGTGTGGTTCATTCTGAGAAACACACATCCGTGGGAAGCACACTGATTGGTCCTGAACAGTCAACAAAAGTCAACCAATGAATTGGTCAACTAAAGTCAAACTATAAAAGGCACAATGCACCAAGGAGAGTGTAGAAATTCCCCGGGTCGTTTAAATCCCGACGAGGAGTGAATTGTATCGAAAACGGTTCTGAGATCAAGTGATTTATGAAACGATGATGGGAAAGTGAGATTGATTTAAATTAAACTACAAGATTATGAATTAAAATGTTAGACAAACACTACAAATGATTACTGAAATATGCAAACGTTACAAATCTAAAAAAATGTACGTTTACGTTTAATTAAAAACGTCTACGTACGAAAATAAAAGTGAAAATAGAAACCTACAAACACCTAGATGATGAAAAACATATTTTTACAATCTAAATGATAAAATAAAATTTTAAGAAAAAGAAAAATATTTTTTAGACTTTTTAATTAATTAATATTAATTAATTACTAATTACTAATTAAGCTAATTTAAATTAAAATAAATACTAAACTAATTTATATAATTATGAAAGTATTTTCTAAAATTACCTAACAATTACAGAAGTCCCAAAAAATTACAGAAAGTTCCTAAAAATAAAAAAAAAAAGAGATTATGGGAGTTGAATCAACAGTACTTTGTTCTTCAATAGTACTTTGCTTCTTGTTAATAGGAATAGACTCTGTATCTGGAACAGCTGTAGAACTTGCATTAACACCATGAACTATGAACTGTGAATCTTATTCTTCTGAATGAACAACTTGATTCTCCTCCCTAACAGGCACATAGTTCATTGAAGGAGTCAATACATCAAGGTCAAACATCCAATCAGGACCTTTACCTCTTTGGTTTGTCTGATCTTTGATTTGCCCAGAAACAGTCAACTAAAGTCAACCAAGTATTTGGTCAACAAAAGTCAAACTAGAAAAGGCTCAATGCACCAAGGAGAGTATAGGAATTCCCCGGATCGTTTAAATCCCGACGAGGAGTGAATTGTATCGAAAACGGTTTTGAGATCAAGTGATTATGAAACGATGATTTGGGAAAGAGATTGATTGAAATTAAACTACGAGATTAAGAATGAAAATGATAAACAAACACTACAAACGATTACTAGAAATCTGGAAACGTTTACAAATCTAAAAATGTACGTTACGTTTAATTAAAACGTCTACATACGAAAATAAAAGTGAAAATAGAAATCTACAAATACCTAGATGATGAAAAACATATTTTTACAATCTAAATGATAAAAGAAAATTTTAAGAAAAAGAAAAATATTTTTTTAGACTTTTTAATTAATTATTATTAATTAACTACTAATTACTAATTAAACCAATTTAAATTAAAATAAATACTAAACTAATTTATAAAATTACCAAACTTTTTCTAAAACTATTTAACAATTACAGAAGTCCTAAAAAAATTATAAAAAGTTCCTAAACTTTATAAATGAACTCTTTTAGATTTAATTTACTTAATTATCAATTAAAAACTAATTAACTAAATTAATTAAGAAAAATAGCAAATGAACAGTAACAATGAGAAAACTATTTTCTAAAAATACTATATAATTAATAAAAGCTAGAAAAAATATAAAAAGATGCTAGAGATTAAAATTAAACACTAAATGATTTTCGTTTTGATTTTTCAATTAAAACTAATTAAACTACTTTTAATTACTAGAATTACCAAATGAAAAGATAAAATTATGAAAATTTTTACACAAACACTATTTAATACCAGGAACCTAGGAAAAATATGAAAACTACTAAGTATTTAATAAAAAAAATAGAAAATAAATTAAAAAGATAAATTCTATTAAATAGAAGCTATCACTAAAATTAAAATTGATGATTTTTGATTTTTCTTTTTACAAAACTATTCTACAACTGAAAATGGGAAACTTTTGTGAAAACAACTTGTGTGGAGATCAAGAATAAGCTGAATATGAGCTTATTAATGTGACAGATTCAAAATAAGCTCAAAGGAACTTTAAGCTTGAGGAAGCTGATCAACAAGCTACACTATGGACAAAATAAGCTAGAAATGAACTGAGGCAAAGTTAAATAAGCTAAAACAAGCAAGAAACACCTTGAATAAGCATAAAAAGAAAATTGAGCACTGGCCAAATCCTTTAAACCACACAGGCCTTTACAGGCAACTGCAGGCTTGAATTAAGCTAAAGGCAAGAGCTTTTAAGCCCAAAAGGACCCTGGAACCAATAAGCCAGCCATGTGGGCTTTTCAGAAATCCCAAAATCTCAGTGAAAGCTTAAGTGTGGAACAATTGAGAGGCTTATGAAAAAGGCCACAACTCACTGAATGGTGCACAGAAGCTTAAACAAGCTAATGCACAAGCTTACTAACCAAAAGCTAATATAAGTAGTTACCCAAATCTAAAAAATAAACCAGCAAAGATCACTTAAACAAAAGTTGAGACACTGAGGGGCTTTAAATGAGCTTATGGGAGCTTACAAAATCCAACAGATTCATAATGCTAGGCCAAAGTGAGATCTAGAAAAAGCTATTAATAAGCACAAAAGCTAGATCATGGATGCAAGCAAAGCACAATCTAAATCACATGTGAACAACACACTAACAACAATTAATCCACTAAAATCTCACTGGTGAGCAACAAATCAAACAAGCTTAGTGAACACTGTTGCATCAGAATGAACAGTGGCATCTAGGCAACAAACAAGGGTAAAATAAGCACTCCAAATGAGCAATTAAGTGGAAACCAATCATGTATCTATCAAAACACCCTAGGTTCCTTCACAAATCAGCAAATTACACAATCTAAGGCCAAATACTAAAGCTTTTGCAAGCTTATGAAAGTGGTTAGAATTCTGTGTACAGAACAACTCCTTGGAAAACAGCTAAGTATAAGACACCAAATAAGCACTTAAACAAGCTCAACAAAAATTTAGAAAAATACTAGAGCAAACCAAGCAACCAAATGTTAGGAATCCAAAAGCACAACACTAAATTCCTAATATCAAACCCTGGATGAAAATCCAAAGTTTATTCAAAAAATTTTTATGAGAACTTTTGACTTTTTGATTTACACTAATAAATTGACTAAAATGAACTTTGATCCTTCCCAAATGATTATTTATGAAGTTTGAAGCTGATTTGAAGTGAAAGTAGGCTAGCTAAACTTATTTTACAAAAATTCCTATGATTATTCCATCTATAATCCTAACAGTAAGAC
>LBNU01011326.1:18706-38600 GCA_014162995.1 Artemisia annua
GAGGAAAGAGCTAACCCTCTAAATTATGTTGACCCTAGAACAAAGATTGAGAAAGATAGTTTGATTAACATGCAATTCCCTTGCAAAATTGGATTTAGAAGCTTTGACGCCTACCTTAACTCATCTTTGCCAATGAACATAATTTCGCGTGCTGAATACAATAAAATCATGGTAAATGAATTAGAGTATCAAGGAGATAATATTGTTGCTAGGGCTAAGACTTTGCATGTGTTTGTGGGGAGCTTTACCTATCAAACGGACTTTATGGTTATGGAAGATCTGAGTTTATTGATAGTAACCTCACCCAAGTTGTGTTCGGGAAGCCCTTCAAAAGATTAACCAACTTGGATGAAAAACTGATGGAAGGGTTAATTACATTCTCAGATGGGGATGAGGATTTTGTTTATCAAATGCCCCGTGCACACCCTAGATATAAAAACTTTTCTATTGAGAAATGTAATAGGTTTCCTCCTATGGCATATTGAGTGAGAGCGATATTAGAAAAGGACTTAAGTACCCCCATGAAAAGAATAAGAAGTACTATCGTGGATGTTAGAGCTCAATGATGATTATAAGAAGGATGAGGCGACAATTAGGTGGCTCACACTCGGGTACGTGAGCATTAGTGACACTAGATGAGCCGGTGACTTTGAGTCTAGCTACAAGACTCGTTAATAAAGAAAAGCGCTTCTTGGGAGGCAACCCAAGCTTTATTTGCTTTGTGTGCTTATTTGTTTGTTTGTTTGATTTTATTTGCTTCCGTATGTATGTTTTATTTTTATTGTTATTGATTCATGCTTCAAACAAAATTGTGAAAATGCTTTATTTTGTTTTTAACTTCGCCTTAACTACATATAAAGGTATTTGCAAAAGATAAGTGTAAGGGAAATCTAAATTGGTTTATAAGAACAAACGAACATGAATCATAATAATATTAAATTAGCATACATATTAGTAATTGTTTGAGTCAAATGCTTGTATCGAGTCATAATGATATTTTGCAGGATTTCCAGGAAGTAAGAATTGAGTTTTTCCAGAAATTTTCCGGAAACTTAACATGAGAAATCTGTCAGATCACATCTGACGGCGTCAAGCTCCAGGCTGACGCCGTCAAGTGCAATTTTCTGTAATTTTTTTTGAAAGTTTTGTTTTTCTTCCGGAATCATAAAATGCTTTATAAAATCTCTAACTTATAAACTCCAGGAATCTGCAAAAATATTCATTCCACAAGCATTATATCCTTATACAGATTTATCCCGCCGATGTTATGCAGGTTTTCGTGTTTGTTTTCTCAGGTTTTACAGATTATTTTGGACAAGAAGATGATTTATATTTCGGAAGAGAAGCTTTGAGTGTTTATTTTCTTGGAAGAAGATCTAACCATGTTACCCCTTTATCTACCGAGCGAATCAGGGGAGTATTTGATTTCATTCTTTTACCTTATTTACTTTTACATCTTATTATTTGAACATTGGGGACAATGTTCATCTTAAGTGTGGGGGGTAAATTACGATACCTTAGAGAATGCAATTACGCTTGATTTTTGTTTGTTTAATGGTAGATGTGTAATAAAACTGAGATAAATACATGTTAGGGCAATTTTAGTGCCAAATTTAAAATTTTTTACAACATTTAGGAGTGAAACTTTGGTCTTAATGAACGTCTCATGGATAGGAGTTATATGACTAGCACAAAAACCGTACCACTAAAAAATTTTCCACCCCAAATATGTGAGGTTCGCCCCTAGAATTGGTAGGAAAAGCATTCATCTTTAATGCTATGATGTGTGTACCGGTAGCACTTAGATTCTAGAACTTGCGATAGGACCGTTCCGAATCCACAAGTGAGACTACATTCGTGTAGTTAGATTTACTACGTGATAAGAAGCATTAGGATTAACCCTTGTTTTACACCTGTGTTTTTGTTATAATTACATTGACTTCATTGGTCAAGTAATTCTCCCACACCCTTAGCGTTGTACTCATTTTTAGTACACGATACCCCTAGTACACCCTTCCGAGCCTATCTTTTCGTTTCTAACTTTAAGCATCTTACTTAAAGAAAGAATTTGTTACACCCCACTTAAATGTACACCCAAATCGCCTTAGCCTACCTTGTATGCACTCACCTTTAGTGCATTATTGTGACAACCTTTGTTTAAACCCTTAGTTAATTATCTAATTGATTACATGGTTGCTAAGTCGAGTCATATCCTTGTACATATTGTTTTGGGACTATTGAGACTCATGGGTAAAGTACTAGTGTAATGGAGTAATGGGGAAGAACAACATTATTACCCCCATATGTGCTAAATATTTTAAAAGTACTCCAAGTGTTTCGATTATCTTAATTCGAGTCATTAGAATAGTTATTTGTAAAGTATGTAAAAGTTCAAGTGTAAGGGGAGAACCGAGGCCCCTATGATGTATTATTTTGGATGGTAGGGCAAGAATGTATGTAAAAAAAATCAAAAAAATCAAGAAAAAGAAAAGAAAAAAAATGAGAAAAAGAAAAGTAAAAAAAAAAACATACGGACTACCATCCCGTTTCTTTTTATGTTTTTATTAGTTTTTGAATTAGTGTAAGTCGAGTCTAGTCTTGGCTTAGCAACGCCATATTGTACATGTAATTAATCAAGATCTTTAACTCGCCACCAACAAAATCTTCCTTATCCAACAAAACCGTGTTTATCATATCCCTACACCTCATTACAACCCTTTTGTAAAGTCCTCTTTGATAGTTTATCTTAGGTGCTTACGCCTAGTGGAGAAGGTTTTCGATCCTTTCCCAAGCCTATGGTAATCTATTTGCTATGACAAGTAGTGAGAGATATTTTCCGTTTTCATTTATGAGATATAATTCTATGACACCTGAGAGATGTGAGTATCTAAACAATACTTGTGAGGTGCTAGTGTGTAATCTCCGTGCTTATTATGATTAAAGTGGAACGATTATTTGTTGTAATTACTTGTATATTAGCGTTAAATGACCCATAACTTGTATTTTGATTAGAATAAAAGCACATTTGCTTGAGGACAAGCAAATCTCAAGTGTAAGGGTATTTGATGAGGCGAAAAGTGTACCGCTTTTCGGGGGTCATTTAAGCCCGAAATCGCATTTATTTGATCAAATATCGCCCTAAATCGTTCCTTTTGGCATTTTAGGTACTTTGGAGAGAATTCTGGAAAATGAAGCATTTTGGACGTTTTCGGAGCATAAAAGTGAAGAATTCGACAAAGTGTCAAAATCTGCTGGAACAGTACTCCAGACGGCATCAAGTCCAAGTCTGACGGCGTCAAGCCTTGATAGGCCAGAACATATTAAAGAGGGACGGCGTCAAGAAGGCTATCAAGAAACCCTAATCACGGCGAGGTGACGGCGTCAAGTCCATAACGTGACACCGTCAGATCTGTTTTTCTATATATATTCGCATAATTTTTAGTCATTCGTGTGGAACTTGTTAGAGAGAAACCCTAGACGATTTTTGCAGCTTTTTTAAGGGTTTTAAACCCTTGGATCTTCCATGTTACATTGAAGATAAGTAATCAATTAATCATTCAATATGTCTATGTGTTGTTTGATTCTATCTTGTTCTTGTCTTTTGTTTAACATGCTAGGCTAGATTTTCTTTGTGTTTGCTTAGATCTAATGAAACCTAACTATTGATTATTGATTGAATGGTGTGTTATTAATTGTATTGGATGGGTGATTATCGATGTTAGGCTTAAGAAAACTGGCAGACTTCCGGTTGGTAACATGCTTGAACGTCTTAAGAAACATGAACCAAGGTGTACTAAGGTTATTTTGATTGTATTTAATGCATGAGTGAATTCTAGTGATCCCATGTTAGGAGCTTCTTAGCCGGCTCGACATAGGAGTGAAGTAGGATCTCATAGAGTTAGGGGAAGTCCGTACACACCCCTACGAATGGTATTAAGGAATACAATCCGTCATCCACGCAATTAATACACACTAATCAATCGGTAAAAGATAGTTAGGAAGTAAGGAAATCTAAGTAAATACATTTCTCTCCATTATAGTTTTCACAACCATTTACTTTCTCGTTATTTTATTTTATTTGCATTTGTAGTTAATTGGGTTAGTTGACTAGCAACTAATTCCGCCCACTCTTCCAAAACCCGAGATTTTTACTTGCTTTCCATGAAATATAAAAATACAAAAAGAATCTTCCCTCACCCCTAGACCTATTAGAGTAGTTTTTCAATCTTAACGACACTATTCCCGCAGAGAACGATCATCCCCCGGTACTTGCCACTACACTATACTACATCGGTCAGGTACACTGTCTGGTGGGGATTGCAAGCTTCTCAAGATCCCTTGAGAGGTAAAACCCTAGTGCGTGGTCGCAATCCCGCGCATCACTATCGTTGGATGATTTATGTATTCGTATTGTTTTGTATTCGATAATGAATTTTAAGTTATGGTTTGATTTTTAAATCATAGGGGGTGTTTTGTAATTTTTCATTTTGGAATTCAAAAACTATAAAACATTACAAGGGCCAAAAGTGTAATTTTTTTTTTTTAAACGAAGCATAACGCAGCGTTATGCGAATGACACACCACGTTAACATGGAGTTGCCTTTCAGTCTCGGTAACGGCTTAACGCAGGTTTGCTAGGGTGCGTTATGTTATAACGCAGGTTGCTCGGTTATGTTACCTAGTGCTCTTAGAGGGAACAAGTGTTTTGGGCTCACATGTATATCATTTAAGAGGTAACAATGGAAAAAGAAACACCCAATTTTGATCATTTCACTGGAGAGTCAAATTTGTTGATGTTTAATAATTTCGTCCCAGTTTAAAACGCATTTATGTAAGCTAAAATATGTTTCTTATCTTACATCACATATAAGATTTTATGAATATGTTTGTAACATTATCATCTCCAACCTCATACAAAGTTACAAACCTCATCACTTTTATCAAAAACAAAGTTTGACTTTATCGAGAGGTCAATTGTACTGACTAACCTCCATTGAGCCGAGATATTGAGATTAATGAATTGCTGAGATATAGAGCCCAAAGACATGAAAAAAAATAAAAATAAATAAACAATGCAAACAAATAAGACATGTGATAAGGAAAAAATAATACGTAGTACAGAATTTTTTTTAATTAGAACTAGCATGTAATCTGGATTTTTTTTAAACAAAAAACGGAAAGAACTAGATAGGCAATTTCCGGGTACGGTACCAGAATCCATTCAGGTACCCGTATCGGTACCCCTTTTATGCTCGGGAAAAAACGGTACCACCACTTTGGTATGGGTTTGATACCTACCGTGCTCATCCCTACTTGCTTATTAATTGAACATGAACGAAGGACTTTTGAATCCTATTGAGGGGATGTTTATGATTGAAATATATTTTTATATGCTTTAACAGTGAAAAATTAAGTCAAAACTTGTTTTGTTATAACGTTCTTCAACATCTACTACTACAAATGAATTTTGAAAGTTAACCAAAATGTGTAGCAACTAAAATATTACAGCACAGCATTATTTTCTTTGCAGGTTGTATGGAAATCATACTCGTAATATTTTATATAAGGGTCGATAACTACGTAAGAGGTGATCACTCGGATACAGAAATTAAACTGATATAAGTTATTTTTTTCGTATAATACTCGAATATTCACTAGTCTATCTATCAATTTAGATTATTTAGTAATTTAGCATGTACCATGCATAAATGATAGAATGAGTTCAGCCAATGATACCAATGTGTCAATAAATTCTCATGGGAATTATCTAGCATTAGCATCTTCTATCAAACATTTATTATTAAATGTTGCAAAACGTCACTGATTATCAATAATAAACATCAGCATCGTTAATTTGAGGCAGGGTCAGGATATATATCAGCTGTGAGAAATGAGAACATGTGGATTTCTTATATATTTTTCTGAATTTCTGCAAGAAATGCGCATTTAGCCATATGTAGATAAATTTGCTTATTGTGAGTTCTTACTAGTTCTCAACATATTTTTGGTTGTTACATGATCATAGTATCATTATTATTGCTCATTGACATCATCATCTACCATGATAGCAGATCACTCTTGTCTTTCGTTTGTCCTAGTTAATTGAAAGCTCAAAAACACTTGAGCACAATTGGTTAATTCACGCAATAGAAACAAACGATGGATCCACGTGGCAGCCTAAGAAGAGGCGAATTACAATAATTTGAGAGAGAGAGAGAAATAGAGATGGCTTTAGTAAATATCAAATGGATGAAGTTAAAATCAGAAGAAACAACGTAAGAATTGAAGTTGATGTTTTTGGCATTTCAAACCTTCGCCATTTGTCTCTTCTTTTGTTAATTATTCTATTGGCCGCTATCTTTAGAACTGTTCGTTGGTATTGTAACCGTGTTATCTCACAATCTCTTAGTTGACGTCACGAGTTATCTTCATTTCTAAGACATCCATTTTGTCGATTGTGGTAACCGAAAACTATTCTCAAGTATATTCACTTTTCTTCTTAATTTGCATGCTAAGACATGATACTGATCCTCTAACCACTATATTGTGGCACTTAATGAGTACTCTAACTCTGTTATTTCCATTCAATATGTTATAGGCTCGTTTAGGGTTAAACGTGCTACAAATTGTATTGGAAAAACTATGTCTAAGTACATATAGTAGTTTAATAAACTTGTATATAATATATTTAGCCAGTACTTAAAGGAAACGACTACGTAACTCATCTTGTAAATTGCTCCAATTGTCTCTTCTGTGATACAAGTTCCTATAGTTTAATAGTGGGCTAATCACATTTAAGTACAGTATGACCCTACCTATACATAATCACATACATATACAGATAATTATATCAAAAAGGCAATTTTTGAATGAGCTGAAGATGCTTTGTGTTGGAACGAATAGGGCATACAATATTTTAATAGAAGGTGATGATTACAATGCTTCTCAGCTCGCTGTCTATGAGCGCGCTTATTATAAGATTGATTGCTACATCACACAGGTAACTACAACCAGGAAGTTTGATAAACTAATTGATGGATCTGGTTTGGAATGAATACAGTATATGATTAAATGTCGCATAGTCTATAAAATTTGCGGTCGGTAGTTTAAAACTCAAAATACGTACACAACAATGACGTAGAAAGTAGTTGATGATGAACATTGCCGACAAGAAAAGCATTGCATTACTTTCGGGACAATCTGCTAAAGGAAATTTCTGCATTTATTTTGAGACGGAGAGAATAACGTTTTAGAAACGAGTCTCTTGCACTACTCATGCTTACATTTACACATTAAACAAAGAAAATGGACTAACAGAATGAGAGCATGAAAGAGGAAGCTAGCTAGATTGTATAAAGTATGAACTATTTGGACTAGGTCAATCTATATTTTAAAATGAATATCAATAAATTATTAAGATTGATTAATTTAATATCTCCTCCCCCAATCATAGATAACACTCCAAATGGGTTCCGTCTAAGAGCCAAGAACTAAAAATTAGTAAAAAAATATTGAAAATAACAAAGAGGTGTGTACAAGGTAAATTAAGACCCTTTCAGCAGTCACTCTCATTTTGAAAAGATCTTGTATTTCAATTCCTATATATAAATGCATCATATTTCATATAGGATACTCACCAACTAATACACTTACCAAACCCAAAAAAAAATATAACATAAGGCATACAAAATGGCTAGGAAGAGAAAACTTGCCAATGATCAAGAAAACATCATGAGTGACCACCCTGAAGAAAACATGCCTTGGGATGACTCTTCTACTGCTGCAGTGCTAGGCGGACCCAGGAGAGCGAGGAAGCGATTTGTAGGTGTACGCCAACGTCCATCTGGCAGATGGGTGGCAGAAATCAAGGACACTATACAGAAGATTAGAGTATGGTTAGGCACATTTGACACAGCTGAGGAGGCAGCTAGAGCTTATGATGAAGCTGCTTGTTTACTACGAGGAGCTAATACTCGTACCAACTTCTGGCCTTCTTCTCAATCGTCTTTCAATACACCCGCTCTTCCTTCAAAGATCACAAACCTTCTTCTCCATAGGCTCAAAGCCAGGAACAATTTATTAGCAGCATCAGCTGCAGCAGCTTCATCTTCTCAGCTAAGCGTTAATTATCAAGACGACAAGAAACAGCAGGAGGAGTATAAAGATGACATGGGAGATTTCCAAGATACATTCTTTACTGATTTTCTCAATGACACGGATGAATATATTCCTTATAACGACGAGATTATGCCATCTTTACCTGTTAAAGAAGATTCTTATCTTAAAGAACCTGAGAATCTTGATACTGATAATCATGATGATCATGATCATATGATGTCTCAATGTTCAAGTGGTGATCATATGGAAGATGATTATGATGAAGAGAGTAGTGATATGGGAGTGATTGATTTCGGGTTCATTGATGAACTAGGGTCATCTTGTAACTATTATCCATTTGAAATAGCTCAAGAAATAGCATCAGATGCGATTCAAGAAGAGGTTTATGGGGAAGGAGAAGAGCCCTTAACAATAGCTGAAGCAATGAAGAGGATGAAATATGAGCGCAAGTACTCAGCTTCTCTCTATGCTTTCAATGGCATACCTGAGTGCTTGAAGCTAAAGCTTGGACTCAGAGGGGGTGTAAAGTCAAGAGAAAGGTCCAAAATGCAAAGGACTAGTCTTCAAGGGCTCGATAAGGAAGAAGATGAAAAATTGAAGAAGGATGTCGAAGGAGAGGCTGTGATTTCTTCTACAAGTGATGTTATTGATGGAGAACTGTCGTTATGGAGCTCTCTTGATCTTCCAACAATCTGTTATGTTAGTTAGCTAGCTCAAGACCTTCTTAGATTCAAGGATTTATACGTTTTAATCTCTTTTGAGTTTTAATGATGTGGTGTGTATCTAAAGGTCATGTTGTACTGCAATATTTTGTTTTTGATGTTCGCCAGTCATTGAAATTCTGGGTTGTACCAAATTGTAATGACAATTTGAATGTTTAACATGAATCTTGATCACCAGAATGATATTGCCACTCCTAGCTTGTGCTCTTATCGCGGGAGTGATCTTGCATTGTCATTTCAACAATATTAATCAATGTTAGTTTATCAAACCAAATCCTCTAAGCTCATCTGAGTTGTAAGCATGCATGTCAGCCTTTTAACAACTCATAAAACTTTATCCGAAAATGAGTGAACCTTAATCTCATAAACACCAACAAACGAAAACTCTTGATCCTTACCATTTATTCCATTCACGGATCGATTTATACACCACCAAAATAGATGTGTACATTACAAGATATAGATTAAAACACAAGGTACGACACACATACATCTGTACCTTTCGTTGTGCACAACTCGAAGTTAATGGTGCATAAATCAATTCATTTTTTAGAATCTCTTTTGCCAATTGGACAAGCTTCTTAGATGCCAGCATAACAGAAAGAGAAACCGAGACTTGCTTATCCCACCAACAATAAAATCACAACTGATTATCACATAACAAGCGTTAAGATATACAGTATATGAAAATCTAAACCAAAAGCAACAATATGTAAACCAATTTCACTATGATTTCTGATGACAAATGACAAAGTACATGTTCTTGCAGGTTCTACACTAACCCAGAGTAACATTGTTTTACATGTGTAAATTTACAGAAACCTTCAACCTCACCCTTTAACAGTGTTTTACATGTGTGAATTTACAGAAATCTTCAACCTCACCCTTTTTCCTTTTTAGAAGAAAATAACGTACATAATCTCACATGTACTTTTCTTACACATCTTCTAAGCCAATCCATGAGTGGGAGTAGGTTACAAATTACTCTTATTATAAACCAAAACAAAGTTACGGGTTATAGAAGAAAACAAGTAAAAAGCGTTACCAAGTTAAAAACTGAGGCGTAAGCCCATACTCCTAAAGAGTTGCAAAAAAAGATAGGCTCACAAGATCTGCCTATGAATAGAACCATAAAACTCTAAATGAGAGAATTGGTATATACATCCTAGCTTTACTTCACAAGCACCCCCCCAAAGTATTTCCCACATAAAGAGTCTTCATTTCATACTTATTACGCTCCTTCTAGTCTTCTAGAGGACACGAAGCTGGGCAAGAAATGCAGCACAAAGTTCCATAAACAGAAACTGGGGTCCATTGACCCTCTGTAGATCAAGCAAATACTTTTCCTCCCGAGTTTTGTAAAGCTGCAAAAAATACACATTCTAACACGATCAGTAAACAGGTTTAATGTGTTGTCACTTTATGAAAGAGAGTTTGAGCATTGAAGGACCTGGACTTCAAATTTGACCACATTGGGGGACTGTGAGGTGCTTTCAGCTTCTACTATAGTCGACTCATCTCCAAAGTAATTATTACTCTGCATGCCATTGCTGCCAGGATCCCATCTGCATTTCATGTTGTAATGGCCTATCTTTTTCCAGCAAACATTTAGTTCTTGGAGGGCTTTCAGGACTTCTGTCATTATCTCACGGGGATGGGCTCGAGACTGTTAACATTGACCATGAACACTATTAAGTAACAAGCTAACTATGCACCAAAACATACAATCAGCTAGTCTTGAGTTTTCTAAACCATGATCATTATAAAACATTATACTCTTGCCATCAACACTAGCTTACTAAGCTCCCTATATATACACATGCATATTACAACCAAAAACAAAAATACTTTAATAAAAAAACTAAGGGAACAGCGAATGCAACCTGAAGCCCAAGAGCCCATTTCCTCTCGACTTGGCCTCTCATATTTGTTCCTTGGTAATCCATGTATCCAGTTGGGCGTTGGGCTAGAGCTGAAGCAGCAGCCTCATTTAAGTTGATACGGTTGTGACTGTCCTGCATTTGTTAGATCTAATATTAGGAAGTATCAAATATTGATTTAATAAACAAAAACTAAAAACATCAGTAGACAATCTAACCACTGGTTTTTGGAATTCAGCTCCAAGATAACTGTTTGAATTACGAAACCTATTGTCCAGTAGCAAGTAATATGCAACAGTGCCCTATAAAAGATAGCAAAGATCAGCAACATTGGAGCATACAGTCAGTCCCAAGTACCTTTAAAACATAGATTGGTACCTCATTTTGCACTCGGTTACGAAGTGACTCGATAAGGGCATCCTTGTCAAACCCCATCTTTATCACCTCAGTCAGAATATCTTCATCAGTCTGCAGCAACAACAGAAAAAAACCTGTAATTACCAACATACTCAAGCACATGTACCACGCAGCATGCATTTAAGATTACTCTATTATTAAATATGTTGAAATTCTGGTATATTTCCAACCTTTTTTACTTGCTGCAAAGAATCTGGAGGAGGGACAGCTAAGTAGCGTGGGAGATGTGCTTGGAACCAGGGGTGCATACGAATCTCAGGAATAGTCATACGCTTCATTGGGTCAACCACGAGTAACCTAGGGATCAGATCTCTAGCACCAGGTGATAAATGGCTGGGAAGTGTATATATTCCACCCTAAAGAGCAAATCAGCATAGTGAGAATGGGTTCCAAAATAATTGCAAAAAGGTGAAAAACAAATTGTAATTTTTATCTGACGCACCTTAATTTTCTTGAAAAGATTTGGGATGTTTTCATCGTCAAAAGGAAGGGTGCCACAGAGAAGAGCATACAAGATAACGCCACAGCTCCATACATCTACCTCAGGTCCCGCATACAGCTTCCCAGATATAACCTATTTAAGAAGAACATAACATAAATAAAACTATACAAGTAAACTGAAAATAATTTTTGGTGCTGCGAATTATTAAGATACCTCTGGAGCTGCATAATTTGGACTCCCACAACTTGTCTTAAGAAAATGACCATCACGCATGATATTACTCAAACCAAAATCTGCAAGTTTGACATTACATTTGGCATCCAACAGCAAATTCTCAGGTTTAAGATCTCTGTGTACCACCATATTCCGGTGGCAGTACTCCACACCAGAAATTATCTGATTAAATACATTAGTGTAAGTTTATATTAAGTTATTAACCAATGAACATACCACTCAGAAAGTAAGCATAAACAATTGTAAAGTGTCAAATTGGTGGGCATGGTTTCACCTGCTGAAAAAAGTTGCGAGCCTCGTCCTCGTGCAACCTTCCCTTCTCCACAATGTAATCAAACAACTCACCAGACTTGACATACTCCATAACAACATAGATATCTGACGGTGTCTCTACAACCTCATAAAGACGGATAATGTGCGGATGCATAAACAACCTCAAGATCTTAATCTCTCTCCTAACTGCAAAACCGAAAAGCAGCATACATTAAGAAAGCTGTGGTATTAATATTATTACAAAAAAATCCTTACCTTTTTCTTCCATCTCCATGTTTTTTATCTTACGACGGTTGAGGATCTTTATGGCAACTTTGTGCCCTGTCAATGTATGCTCTGCAATTTTCACCTTCCCAAATGAGCCAATACCAAGTGTTTTCCCAAGCTTATAGTTGCGTAAAAACATTTCCACACTGTTCCCACCACGCCCTGATCCCTCCATAGCTTACCCTGGATAAATGTTTGACTGAATGAGTCAATAACTATTTGATCACTAAAATAATACACCACAAGCTTTCATAAGCTGCTTCAGTGGAATAAGTTAATTTCTAACATTAATGTAAGAGACATTAAGATGCCAAGCCATGTTATATTTCAGGTTGTGTTTATGTAGTAATAGTAACAATCCTATAAGAGACTGGATCATGAAGATCAAGACCATATCTTTTTGGTCCTGCCATTAAATTGCTATAAGGGAGTTTGACGCATATAATACCAGATCTTTTTACTAATTTCTTCAAGATGAAATTCTTTAAATATTTTTTGAAGAATTCAAATGGGCATACCTTACTATAATGAAAAAACAGTGGAAGCTACTCTATATGCATACTTAAAGTAACCTTGTGGACCAAAAGCAAAAACGCAAGTAGCTTGACATTATGGAATTGGGGGAACCAATGTAACTTTGCTTGAAAGATTGCCAAGAAGAGACAAGTTGCAATTATAATAGAAATCCCAAAAAGGGAACACTTAGTTTGAAAGCTCGCAGATATTCATGACAAAGGAATACTATTGATGAAAACACAAATCTGCGGCGGTATTGATACATACCCACAAGCAATATCACGACAACATGATCTTAAAAAAAAGCACAATGTGAACACATATGAACTACATGAATCGGTCAACAAATAGCATTACTTGAAGATTGATTCCGTAAAGTATCCATCTTCAAACTTTACCAAACCATATTTAGCCCTTAAAAAAAAGCAGCCTATACAACGAAACTAATTCGCAACCTATCTATACACAAATTCCACACCTAACATCAACATTCAACACAATTCCTGTAAAAAACTTAAAAGACAAAAACTTTACAATTTCCCAATAACTTAAATCACATATAAATTTTAACAAATCACCCAAATTGCAAATCCATTCCATCTTTTTCACCAAATATTAAACAAAATCAAGATTCTTTAAAGATTAGGTTAAATTAATCAAAACCCAAAATTAAATCCAACCCAATTCACAAAAACAAAAACCCATAATAACCCAGATCTGAATTTCAATATTAAACAAAACCCACAATCCAATTTTACCAATAATCACACAATCAATAATACAAATAAATTAACAAAATAATAAAATTAACAGTCTTTTTATTAAAATTACATAAACTAAAATAGTCAAATCACATACCGAATTTATGGTGGATGTGAAATTAATCAAAGAGATTAATGTACATATAAGCTAACACATAATTAAATTTTATTTATATATATATAATATAAAGTTATAAAAATGAATGAATAAAGAAATAAAAAGAACGGTAGAAACTTACTCCAGACAAGAGTTTTGAGGAGAGTGAAGAAAGAAAAGAAAAAAGTTTGTTAATGCCTACGCAACATACTTTATAATAAAATTTTATAATTTAAATGCGTCATTGATTCTTTTTCTTATTTATAAAAGTAAACTTTATAATAAGTGTAGTATCAAAGTGTGTTATTTTTGGTAAACTTGATTAGCTGTCTTGTTAAAATTGTACTTGGTTTTCATAGAAAAATGGTTCAATTGTTAAGTAGGTAAGAAATAATGATATTTGTATCAAAGATATGTAATTAGTATACATTATTTTAGTTTAAGTAACAAACTTACCAAATAAATCGATTAAAGTATATACCAAGTGGAATATTCTTTAATGGGGTAATTTTATATATATCTAACTTAAACACAATAATTTCATATTTCCTCAACATATGCTTTAAAAGTATTGTACTTGCTGACTAAAAACTTGTGTTTTTGGTAAATATAGAATTTTGACATTTAAGTCGGTTATATATGAAATATTCCCTTCTTTAATCATAGTGAATAAACATTTTATTGTTTGACAAATATTAATAGATTATTATAGTCTTAAATTAAATGGTAACCGTATTTACCATTAGATTAATATTTTAAATATTGTTTAATCGTTAAACTTTTATTATTATTTTTTTAACTTATAGATTTTTTTCTTGCAATAATTACAAATTGAACCGATAAGTTTTACATCAAAGGTCAAACTAAAATTACGATTTCGCAAGTATAATTATTTGCCGCGATACACCCGTCGCTTTGTGCGGGTATTTGTCTAGTTTGGTGTAATACATCTACTAGTTTAAGTTTTTACCTTTTGCTAATTATGCCTCAACTCAACTCTACTGTAAATGGCTAAACAAACAAGATCTTTTCATGTTTACGTTAACCGAAAACACCCCATGACTATTCCCAAACCACCTCATGATGTTTACATAGCGATGTTCGAACCTTAAACCTTAGGTCACCTTGGTGGTGGTTTACATCTCAACTCTATTGATAGATTTCTATTATCGTGTTTGGAAGAGAGTTTACAAGAGTTTGATTTTCAAAAACTAAGTAAGCTTTTATTATAAGAGCTATTTGACAGCAAATTACTTTTACGCTTTAAAAGTTTGTGGGGTTTTATATTAGAGGTTTTATGAAATCTCTTTTGATGACTAATCTCTGCTACATATAAAGCAAAATATTTTACATATAAATTAAAAAAATGAGTAATGTTTAGTTCTTAAGACTTTTTTAAAACTTAACTTTAAATATTTTGTTTATTTTTTCACATAAAATTCAATAATGTAGTCTTAATTAAATAGTTGCCTTAACAATATTGTCATCGAAAAATTTAAAAATATGCATGACAATTTTTAACAGTTTTTTTAATGTAGTTTCTAATAAAAGAAAAGGAAATTTTATTTGTATTTAATCCTGACATTAATAATTTCTAAATGTTCATCCACAAACTTTACTATATAAGACATCATAATTCAAATTTGATGCAATATTTTATTTTTTGTTTCACTAAATGTTTTTATACGTTTTCAATACATTTTAAGAATTCTCTTTTAAGTTGAATTATCACATGATACAATATTTTTTAATTACTTTATGATTATTTTATGTTGTGTTTATAAACTTTACACATAACGGTTAACCAGTGTATAATTATTTACCGTTATAAAATTCCGTTGTTATGCATAGATACTCACCTAGTTACATTAATATACTAGAAGTAATATCTAAGTTTTTCTTTAGATATTTGTTCATGTAATTTTATATTACTCACTAATAACTTACAAGTCACAACCACTACTGCTATTTTGTTATAGATGTTTGGTAAATAACAAAATCTTAGTGATAGCTTCACTGCTACATTCTTATTAAAACAACAATTCTACACAATCCTTCTGTAACAAATTATGAGAAAGATGTTATGTAAAGAGTTCGAGAGAATTGCAAAAATCGTCCCTAAAGTTTGGCCAAATTGCATGTTTCGTCCCGAATGTTTGGAAAGTGCAAGAATCGTCTCTGTGGAGAAGACTTTGGTGCAAATATCATCCTTTTTGAGGAAACCTTTGGTGCAAGTATCGTCTCTGTGGGGCCAATATTTGCACCAAAGTTTTCTCCACAGGGACGATGCTTGCACTTTCCAAATATCCGGAACGAAACGTGCAATTTGGCCAAAATTTAGGGACGATTTTTGCAATTCTCTCAAAGAGTTATATAATGGTTTCTTACTTATTGAAAAAAAGAATTGTGTACTACGAGTATTATTTATTTTTTAGTAAAATAAAGATATTCTTTATAGAAAAAGAAAAAATAAGGGTTAATGGCATGTAATAGCTACGAACTTTCCCAAGTGTTCACATGTCAGTTGTGAACTTTTTAAAATACAACAATACCCATCAAACTTTCAAATTTTGTTTCATTATCAGATACGAACTTTAAAAAAAATACCACAATACTCATCCAACTTTCAATTTTTTTTCATTATCATACGCAACGAGATGAGCATTTTACATTGATAAAACAAAATTTGAAAGTTTGATGGGTATTCTTGTATTTTACAAAGTTCATTACTGACATGTGAACACTTAAGAAAGTTCGTAGCTATTATATGCCATTAACCCAAAAAATAATGTAGTGGTTGTAAATTGAATATTCTTAGCGTACATAAAACGGTTGATAAAAATAACACCAGATCACACGGTTGCTTGCTTGGTGTCGGAGACGAACGACGGACGTGACGTCATCAACTACAAAACCCCCCTTTTCTTCAAATCAAATATAAACTCACTAAACCTAATACCAATCATCAGGTATCTTTTTTTTCTTCTCATTAATATTATTGTTTGACCTAATTATAATCATTGCCTTTAATTCATTATCAATCATTAATGATGTTTGTTACATTATTCATTTCATAATTTGAACCTCTGATTAATTGAATCTCATATATTACTATGTTTGTATTAGTTTAGTACTCTATTGTTTAGTGCTGCCATTAAGTTACGATACGAATCGCGTTAGGTCCCTTGGGGAAGGGTTAGTCGGGACCTAAAACGGGTGCACGGGGTGCCGATTTAAACCTTTTGGAGTAATGATAACATAATTTGTTTTAACATTGTGTATGTCGGTTTCTCTTTGGGTGGTAGGAAACTTGAACGAGAGATTCGGTTGAGATTCAGGCTGCCTTTAAACTAAGTTTTAGCAAAGATTTGTTGGAAATGGAATGCGTATTTAATGTTTGACCTTTTTTTTTATCTTTAGTAGAATACAAGGGCCTCCGTAAGTAAGTGATGTGTTAGTTCAGTGTAATGTATATCATTGTGAACATTGCTTTACAACAAAGACATTGAGAAGTGTGGCGTAAAGATAGAGTTGTTATTCAAGTTGAAGTTGTTTTTGCACCGGTAATCATTGTAAAATAAATCGCATCAGAACTTTTCTAGCTCTTAGCTTTTTTTTTTCTTCTTCTGAACTTCCATTTAGTTGCGGTTATGATCATGTACGACATACATGTCTATATTTTCTTTGGGTATATAGTCCTTTACCATTTGAAATGTGATTATATACAATCTTCCTTCCTTCACTCGTCAATGCTCAAGCCAGTTAGAGCTTTGTTTGAAGTTTATATGCTCTGTTTATCGTCATTAGGACTTCACATCTGAATCAGGTTATATGTTAAAACAACGCATTCTCTATACACCGGCATATGCACATTAGGAAACCTGATGACTGTCTCTCAAAAACATTAGAAACTGAGTTTTGCATTCATTGATAGTACGTCATTATTAGAGAGTAGAGACAAAGGCAAATTTCATATACGGTAACAGTACTAACAAATAAGAGTCGGGTTACATTACATTAATTAGGGATGAAACACGAGAGGCAACAAACAGGTTTGTATATAGAAAACAGTTAAGATATTAAGTGGCCCGTTTCTATATCTGAAGTTCAAACACATAACTCTGGTGCAAACCCCCCTTCCCCTTCTCCTCATGAAGGTTCCTCGGCCCACTGAAGCCAAAAAGAAATTCCATCTAGGCATCTATCTGATGAGTTGTCTGTGTTCTCGTGGCAACTTGAATGAAAATTAATTACTTTTATATATGTATGGCCATAAACTAGATTACAGGAAAGATGCTTTTGTCTCTTAATTGTTCGGGAATTGGTAAATTAGTTATTGGTCTCAGCATGCTACCTGTTGAACTGATACATCTCTTTCCATCGCAGACTACATGTCACTAATTATTAAACTTTAAACCTAACTATCCTGTTATGTTTTTTTTCTTCTTTTCAAAACAGTTTAATCTGGGCGCTTCTGGTGTGTGTGTGCGTCTTTTCTGTAATTTGAAAGGTCAACGTTATTGACATGGCATCTAGGCGGAACGTTAACTATACTCGTCTTGCTGACGATGACGACTATATTGGCAATGAAGGAAGATATGACCCAAGGTTTGATTACTCACCTGGGAGCTTGGATGAAATCCCGTGGAAATCTATTGCACTTGCACTTTTTCTGCTCTTTCTTGGATGCGGGCTTATCCTTCTCTCGCTCTTCGTCTTCACGGGTCACATGGGTGGAGATAAAGGTCAAGCATATGGCCTGCTAGGACTTGGGGCTCTCACCTTTCTCCCAGGTATGTTAGTCATATTACCTTCATTCTATATTCTCAATTTTTGGACTTTAACGCTAATTTGTGTAACCAACTGGTTTGAGTGCGCTCACTTGGTAATTCATTGTATTATCCTTCTATAAATCTACAACTTACTAATAATGATTTATCTGTTTTAGGCTTTTATGAGACTCGGATTGCGTATTATGCATGGAGGGGTGCACAAGGATATCGCTATGCATCGATCCCTGGCTATTGAGGATCATAGAGTCTTTCTGGTGTTTGGTCTATGGTTGTACATTCAGGATGTAACATACACACTTCAGCTTCCTGTTATGTAGATTGATACTGTTTTCATAAAATGTAAGTTTTGGATTAAATTTTTAAGAATTTAGGTAAACTACAGTGCAAGTGTCTGGCACATTTTCGGTTTACGTGTGCTTGAAGATTATCAACTTCCTTGGATTTAGGCTAAATGAATATTGTTTGTTGAAAGGTTATGGTAAGTGTATTTTTCTGAGTAGGGAGTGCTTTCCTTTTTTAGCATGAATTCAGTGATGTCAAAGCTTTCAAAAGAACAAGATAAGAAAGACTTGTGCGTCAAATATAGGAGCTTATAGAGATTCTTCTTAAAATCACAACAAATATGATCATTTTGTATTAGGATTGAAATCTACATGTCGTCTGTGTCATTTCTTTGATTTCTTTTCCAGTAACTTACAGGAAGAGCCCAAACATGAAAGCATTATTAAACAAAATATTTGACTTGTTAAGTACTGCAAGGTACTGTATGACACATTGACTTTCCTTATGTAAACTAAAGTCCGTGTCATGTTAGCTTAATGATTATTTGTATAAAATGTTAATGTGGATATAAGCCGATCAACTTAGGCATGTCTGATTTTTTAGCCAAACAATTGAAAAAAATGTTCCTTTAGACGGTTAAGAAAGGTTTATGATATCAAACGAAAGCGAAGATTCATGTCCTTAGCTGTAACATGTAATTCTTGTTGGTTGCTTCTTCCTAGTTGTTATATACTTCACTCCTATAAGAATTTCTATGATCCGGCACTTCAAGGCCTCAAGCCCCCTGTTAATGATACAAAAAATAGTTTATAAGTAATCAGTTCACATTCTTCTAATCTTGAGTTGCTTTTATATTCACTCAAGATTCTTTAGTGGTAAAAGAACTTGTGACTATTATTACTAGGATGTGAGAGGTCTCTAGTCAATTATGTTATGTGCAAACAATTATGAAGAGGCCACGTCAACTTTCCTCAAAAGGGGAGGGGCGTTAACCGTTTTCAGTATGTGTGGTGATGAGATCAAACCCGTGAATTAGTCGACAAGAGGTCGGAAACGACGTTTACCAGAAAAAGAAAAAACATAAAACTAATA
>LBNU01011326.1:39142-50030 GCA_014162995.1 Artemisia annua
CTTATCCTTCTCTCGCTCTTCGTCTTCACGGGTCACATGGGTGGAGATAAAGGTCAAGCATATGGCCTGCTAGGACTTGGGGCTCTCACCTTTCTCCCAGGTATGTTAGTCATATTACCTTCATTCTATATTCTCAATTTTTGGACTTTAACGCTAATTTGTGTAACCAACTGGTTTGAGTGCGCTCACTTGGTAATTCATTGTATTATCCTTCTATAAATCTACAACTTACTAATAATGATTTATCTGTTTTAGGCTTTTATGAGACTCGGATTGCGTATTATGCATGGAGGGGTGCACAAGGATATCGCTATGCATCGATCCCTGGCTATTGAGGATCATAGAGTCTTTCTGGTGTTTGGTCTATGGTTGTACATTCAGGATGTAACATACACACTTCAGCTTCCTGTTATGTAGATTGATACTGTTTTCATAAAATGTAAGTTTTGGATTAAATTTTTAAGAATTTAGGTAAACTACAGTGCAAGTGTCTGGCACATTTTCGGTTTACGTGTGCTTGAAGATTATCAACTTCCTTGGATTTAGGCTAAATGAATATTGTTTGTTGAAAGGTTATGGTAAGTGTATTTTTCTGAGTAGGGAGTGCTTTCCTTTTTTAGCATGAATTCAGTGATGTCAAAGCTTTCAAAAGAACAAGATAAGAAAGACTTGTGCGTCAAATATAGGAGCTTATAGAGATTCTTCTTAAAATCACAACAAATATGATCATTTTGTATTAGGATTGAAATCTACATGTCGTCTGTGTCATTTCTTTGATTTCTTTTCCAGTAACTTACAGGAAGAGCCCAAACATGAAAGCATTATTAAACAAAATATTTGACTTGTTAAGTACTGCAAGGTACTGTATGACACATTGACTTTCCTTATGTAAACTAAAGTCCGTGTCATGTTAGCTTAATGATTATTTGTATAAAATGTTAATGTGGATATAAGCCGATCAACTTAGGCATGTCTGATTTTTTAGCCAAACAATTGAAAAAAATGTTCCTTTAGACGGTTAAGAAAGGTTTATGATATCAAACGAAAGCGAAGATTCATGTCCTTAGCTGTAACATGTAATTCTTGTTGGTTGCTTCTTCCTAGTTGTTATATACTTCACTCCTATAAGAATTTCTATGATCCGGCACTTCAAGGCCTCAAGCCCCCTGTTAATGATACAAAAAATAGTTTATAAGTAATCAGTTCACATTCTTCTAATCTTGAGTTGCTTTCATATTCACTCAAGATTCTTTAGTGGTAAAAGAACTTGTGACTATCATTACTAGGATGTGAGAGGTCTCTAGTCAATTATGTTATGTGCAAACAATTATGAAGAGGCCACGTCAACTTTCCTCAAAAGGGGAGGGGCGTTAACCGTTTTCAGTATGTGTGGTGATGAGATCAAACCCGTGAATTAGTCGACAAGAGGTCGGAAACGACGTTTACCAGAAAAAGAAAAAACATAAAACTAATAACATACAAGGATGACAAAGTAATAACATCAAGATGATGGGCTTATATGTATTCATGGGAAAAACTAAAAGACAGGAACCTGAAAAGACACACGGTTTAACATAAAGAGACTTTTTGTCCCATGAATCTATGATGAGTTGATGACATGGCAAGAGAAAGTTGACCGTTACCACAAAAGTCAAACCAGCAAAATGCCTCCTTTTTGTGTTTTCTATATAAATTTATTTTTCTTCAAACTGCAAATTCAATCTTCATTTCTGGGCATAATTTAAATAAATTGGCTGTGGTATTTGACCCGAATCCGACTCAGTCGGACCCACATTTCATCTTCCATCTGGTGGGGTTCCTTGCGGAGGGAAATGGAGATAATAACATGTTCATCAATATTATCTCTTTCAGGTAATATATAGAATATGAATGTAAATGTATATATGAAATAATGTATCTGCATTGGTGGGCATATATATTATCAAGCATTACACCTTTTGATTGACATTATCTTATAATGTGTGCTCTTGTCCAATAGAAGGGGCATCAATCTAATATTAACATTTAAAATTGCAACATATATATGTATAGGTTTTTCTTGACAAGTTAAGATAAAACTATTTGTGGTCATTATGGTTAAGGTTACAAATTTTAAATGTTAGCTGGTTGAGTGTTTAGAGAATTTTATATGACACAATGTTAAAAAATTTATGGGTTGGGTGCATTGTGGTTTCAAGATGATGATGCATTGAGGATTATAGCCATATCTTGTAGTTCAAAAGTTAACTGAGATGGATATAATATTGCTTCATTTATTATTTGATTTTCTTCCTTATGTAGTTTGATCTATTTTCCGGATTTTTCCCTGTTCACAACATTTATTAAAACAATCATGAGACTTGATTTTGATGAGAACCGTTATGATCTAGCATTAGACATTAGATGATTATAATCTTAGGCTAGAAACGACGTTGTGACGACATCTTTGAACTTGCATTCGCCTGCATGTCATGCGCATCACATAATGCCACATTCACCTAGCCGTGGGACATGAATATTTCTAGTGCGGGGCCAAATCTATATTTGTATTGCAAGCCAAATATTTTCTTCTTCTACTGTATTCGCAATGGTTTATAACTTTATATGGCCTTTGCTAACTTCTTTTTTTTTGCGAATTGTTACACATGTATTTATAGTTAAAGTTCATCTTATATTTTTAGCATTTGATCTTCATGAAAAGGAATTCACTATTTTACTGAATCTTCTTGTTGAAGTTGCAATAGATTCTTCCTTCTCCTTTCAGCAATAGTTTATGGTTGCTTTAAAGATTTTTTATTTATCCTTGCAAGCTATTATTTTAAGCACTTACTTCCATGTATAACCTTTTTCCACTTTTGATTTCTCTGAGACAAAGAAAATCACTTGACACTATGGACTATTTTGCTGTTCTGATCTTTGGTTTTTGCAGAGTTCTTGCATTCACTTTATTGATATCTGATTAATAGCGAAATCTTTTACCTTGCTAAGGTACAATCTCTTTCTCATCCAAAAAAATCTGCATTTTGTTTACTGATTTTGAGAGAGAAATTATCATTGACTTCATTGTTTAATCAGAGACTTGCTAATTAGTAATTACCACTTCAAGAAAGAGTGATACATGGGCGGTTGTGTTTCGTGTCATACTACAAGATCAAGGAAACCAAGGATTGGTTATACCAAGAAGATACGTAAGCTTGTGAAAATGAGGAAGTGTAATAGCAATGCAGAAAACATTGTTATCGTTCATTCCACCACCATTTGTAGAAGCACATCCTCCAATTCCACTGTTAACCTCACTCAGATGGAGTTGCACCACAGCCAGTTTAATCCTAACAGTACTTTCTCTGATCATCTTTTGTACTTGCTTACAGTAAAACTTTATTTTCCCTAATACTAATGTGGATTGCAGTGACTAGCCAAGAAGAATCATGGTTTGACTCACTCAGCAAAATTGATGAGTCTGATTCAGATGAAGATTTTATGAGTGTTCATGGAGGTAATGAACATAAATGTCCTTTATTTTTTGAACAATATTAGCATTCCTTTTGAACATATGTCTTAAGTATGTGTCGTATGTCTTTAGAGTCCCTTTAGTAACAAGTAAAAGGTGACGTCTTGTGTACTCGAATCCATAACTTCATTTTATTCTTAGAAACGAGAATGGGAAAATAGGTAGCTTTTAAAAGAGAAAGTGGTGATTTTAAAGTAGATATTATATCAACTTATATTTTGTTCAAATTACTATCCACAGATGGTTTTCGTAATTCATCAAGTGGTCCACAGATGCTTATGAGGAAATCATCAGTCATCAGGCTTTCATTTAAGACAACTTCACTTGATAAAGAAGAAACCAGTGAAATTCGTAGGTTCTTTTTTTATTTATTTAACAAAAATATGTATATTTAGCTCTAAGCTTCATAGGAGCATGATGTATTTGTTTCATGGAAAACACTTTCTCTTTTTTGCAGGTATTTCAAGAAAATACTTTTGTCGTCCCCGGGCAGGACTTTTGATTCCTTTCGGTACAAATGAGAAGCCAACCCCTGGATGTTGGTCTGCTATCAAACCCTCGAGTTTCACGGTTCGGGATGAAAACTTTTTCAAGTATGTCATCTTATTCCACTTTAAAATACTAATGATATGTAAAAAAATAATTTAACTAACCAAGAAACTGATTTGCAGAAGTAAAACAAAAAGTCCTGCTCCAAGTTACTGTCCTTATACTCCAATTGGAGTTGATCTCTTTACATCTTCGAGAAAAGTCAACCACATTGCCCAGCATCTTGAGCTCCCTTCGATCAAAGGTGATGGAAAAGTGCCGCCTCTTCTCATTGTCAATATACAGGTTCTCAAGATTTTTACTTTATCATTTTCTTGATGTCAATGTTTTTATGAGACAAAGTTATAAAATGTTTATTTGGTTTTCACAGCTGCCAACTTATCCTACTGCTATGTTCAATAGTGTTAGTGATGGTGAGGGGTTAAACCTTGTGCTATATTTCAAACTTTCAGAAACATACGAGACTGATGCATCTTCTCAGTTTCAAGAGAGCTTCAAGGTAACCATGACAACACATGTCTTTTGGTTATTCTTAAGAAACAACTTTTTTATACTATGTAGTCAAGAGCTCAAAGAAGTTCTTTTTTTGGGCATACAGAGTTTAATGGCAGATGATATGGAAAAGGTGAAGGGATTCGCAAAAGATTCTCTTGTCCCATTCAGAGAAAGGTTGAAGATTATGGTTGGTGTGATGAACCCGGAAGAACTTGTTTCTAGTAGCACCGAAAGGAAGCTTTTGAATGCTTACAATGAAAAACCTGTTCTTTCACGCCCTCAACACAGCTTTTATCAGGTATCTTGCCATTATAATTTTTCTCCATGTGAGTGGGACATAATATTTCAACTGTATTAGTATTTACTTTGAGTCTTTGATTGCAGGGTACAAATTACTTTGAAATTGACCTGGACATTCATCGGTTTAGTTACATAGCAAGGAAAGGATTAGAATCATTTCGTGAACGCCTTAAAAATGGGATTCTGAATTTAGGCCTAACCATTCAGGTACTTGTAAATATTTGACTTAAATGCTTCTAAGTAGCAGTAAATCGGAAACTCATTAAGAGTGTTTATTTATGTTTATGAGAATAGGCTCAGAAGCCCGAAGAACTGCCTGAGAAAGTGCTTTGCTGTTTGCGATTGAACAAGATCGACTTTGTGAATCATGGACAAATTCCCACTATAGCTGCTTATTGATGAAGATTCATTTTCAGCTCTGTTTGTTCTTTATACCAATGTCATCTCCACAAACAGTAAATACAGCAACAATTTTTGTTGCCTTAAATTAATGTTCTGATTGGCTGGCATTGTAAACAGACAGAGCTAATACAAACTATAATCGCATTATCATTATCTGAGTTCATGTGGTGTCTAGTGTCTTTGGTTGTTACTGGCTTTACAAATCTTTGTTTCGGTTATTCGTTGCAAACTAAAAATCATTCTGACCTGCTCATGCAAACTATTCAAATTTTCTTCTGTTAATGCCACCCAACAATTAGTTAGAACTATTTACCAATAAGCATGAATCCAGTTACATTTAAACCTAATGCCACCCAACAAGTAGTTAAACAAATTCATGTGCAGCTTTTTTATGTGGCCTATAAAGAAATTTTTGAATAAATATATGACTTCTTATACTTAGGGGGTGTTTGGCATGTATATGGGAATGACTATGGATATGGGTATGGAATGGGTTTGTAAACCCACCATCATAGATGGGTATGGGAAATGCCTATTTTTATGAGTTTCATACCCATTTTCAGAAACCAAACCCATAAACGAAACAACTATATTGGGAATTAAAGCATTCCTTCATTTTCATACCTTCAAACCAAACGGCCCCTTATTTCTTTAAATGACCGATTATTAGTTGAGAAACAGCTTGTTTGCAAAATAATTGTTGACTGATTTAACAGGTTAATACCTTACTCGATTATCAAACTTGGGAGTAACCATTTCTTAGTTTTTCATATATCATACTTGTTTTTTCATTATACGCAACATTACAAGTACATTGAAGTGCTTTCATAATTCTCACGAAAGTGAATGATTCTTGCATGTGATTCCGACTCTACACTTGAAATGACGATAATGTTAAGGAGAATGGAATATATTAGCAGCAAAAATGAATGGAATAAAACACAACAATATACAAATAAATCAAAGAATAATCAAGGGTTGGTATATAAGTGGTGTATTTTGAGCACCAAGCCTGTCTATTTTATCAACCCTCTTAAATTATAAGCCTTTACTTGTGCTTTGTATTCCACTTCCTATTTCTCCAATGCATGTTTGTTCATTTCCATTTCTCTTCTTCTTCTCCCTTCATTCATCAGTATAATCATCCAAACACAATTGTATAACAAAGAATCACCTTTCATATGCCTCCATTTTGCATCATAATTCTGCATCTATAACATTAAAAAGAGCCCATAATCACACTACTACGAAATCTTCAGTTTTAATAAACAGACCACGAAACAGAAGTGTAAAATTCTGTACATTATTAGAATGCTTGTACCTCTTGAAAATCGCGATCTAGGAACACCTTGCCTCACAATATTGGTTCTATGTGATTGACCTAGCACAGGTCCCGAATTTCTTCTCCTTTCTTCTTCATGATGGTCCTATAACATTATCACATACACAAACATATATAACCATAGGTTATGAAGGTAACGTTTTCAAATTTGAAAGGTGACTAAAAATGTAAATGATGCTTACAGATGATAAATCTTGAGCCTTGTATACTTCAGATGAATCAAAAGTTCGTTGCTTCTGGATTGGCTCGATTGGTCGAACATCTTGACTTGTTGGAGTCACAAAACTGACCTGTTTTCTCCTTTTTGTTGACCACCCAAGTGTACCATCTGATGTAGTTGCCAGTGCAGGCAGTGTGCAAACTGTGTTAGCATGAGATACATCTGTGGTTTGGGACATGTCTGATAATGTGTCACTACTATCAGCAGATCCTCTAGGCCCATGGAAATAAGCACTTCGACGTGCCTGTCCCACCATAACAAATTTAAAATGAGGGTCTATTTGTCATTGTGTTTCAAAATTTATTAATAAGAGTGTGAGCAAGTGTACACCTCGGTTTGTTCTAGCAAAGCTTTTCTGCCTCTTCTATGATTCCTTGATGATGTCGAAGACACCTTAAGTCTGCCACCAGCTTTCCTTCTGAAATTCATTTATTATTCAAGTCATATTTACAACTACCTGAATTTTATACAAATCTTTAATATTGAAGTTCACAAGATAAGAAAACCACCTGTGCGCTTCTTCACGAAGCATTGCATCAATCTCCTTACTGGGTGGGTACTTTGGCAAGCTTGCAGGATCACAAGCATAAGGTCTCGTATGAAAAAACTGAAAGATCAACAAAACATCAAGAAACCCTCCATTAAGTTAATATCAGGTTATATGGATTAGCATCTGTTAATTACCTCGGACTGGAGAGCTGACGTCACACTCCCACGCTTTTCAGGCTCAACAGAAAGCAAAGTCTCGATTAAAGTAACAGCACACTTGGGGAGTTCTTTACACCTTTCTTTAAGAGAGCTTTCATAAGCATGTCGGGGTTTAGACATTTTTGCAAGAGGAAGTGTCGGATTAGTCCAGTAATCCTCAGGTGGGGTCCCACAAAGCATGAATATTTTATGCAATTGTTCAACTTCTGTTCTCCCCTTAAGAATTGGTCTACCGATAAAAAGTTCAGCTAAAACACACCCAACGCTCCACATATCAACATACGTTCCATAGCTTGTCGACCCTAAGAAAAGCTCAGGAGGACGATACCACAATGTCACCACACGGCTAGTCAATGGTTGCCTGTTTGCAACGAAATTTGCTAGACCAAAATCTGCTATCTTTAGTTGACCTTCACTATTCACCAAAATGTTTGATGTTTTGATGTCTCGATGAAGGATTCCTCGTGAGTGACAGTGTTCGATTCCTTTCAATAACTGTTGCATATAGCATTTGATCTGGGAGTCACTAAATCGGGTGTTGGGAGCTGATAAAAGTCCTGCAAGATCATGTTCCATATATTCGAAAACAAGGTATATATTGCACGATAAACGAGAGGTAATAATCCCTTCCAATTTCATGATGTTTGGATGATCAAGTCTTCTAAGAATTGTGATTTCACGAGCCATAAATCTCACGCTTTCAGGTTGAAAATTATCAAACCGAACTTTCTTGAGTGCCATTGTTCTACCAGTTTTGAGATCGCGTGCACGGTACACATTGCTGTATGTTCCTTGTCCAATCTATATGTAAATAAAAACCACCAAATACAAAGTAGATAAAATACTGCCATTGTATTAACTTTCTTAGGGGGTGTTTGGCATTATGTTTTGAAGTGATAATGTCATATGAAAATAGTTAGAATCACCAATAACGTTTTTAGGCATTTGATTGTTGGCAAACTCTTATTATTTTGAGAAACTGATAATTTGAGTTCTAAATAATTAATGATCATGAGAATCGGTTTAACTTAAACATGTTATCGATCTTGAAACCGCAATGCCAAACATTTTACTGCAAATAAACATGTGCAAATCGATATTACCAATGGTATACCTTTTCGAACCTCTCAAAGCTATCAGATTTTAATGGAACCCAACCATGAATAGCATCACCAGCAACAGCACTAAGCCAAGCAGGCCAGCCAGCAGCAACATGTTCCGCAACACTCGACCTTCCAAACCTTAAACCAAACTTAAACCCCCCATTCTTTTTCGATTCCTTATCAGTATCCAACGGCCCAACATTAGTCTGTTTTCTAGCGTGATCTTGTTCTTTTTCTACCACAATCTCTTCTAACAAGCCATAACTATGATTAGAATGAGGAAAATTGTCATTATGAAGGGTCAGAGAAGAAGAATGATGATGGTGATGATACGGGATAGGGGAAACGATAACATGTTTGGAGCTAATGCAACCCATTTACGTACCCCCAAAACCCATCAATCAAAAAGAATCGATAGATTTTGGGGACACCCACAAATTCACCACCCCCCAGGTCTCAAATTTTGGTGAGCAAATGGAAGCTTAAACGATCGAAATGTGGATGAAATATTGGGTTAGAATGTGTGGAGCGTGATTATAGGAGATGATGCATCAAAAAAATTTCCTCATCACCTATTTTTTCTGTGTCATATATGCGTTACCCGCCATTAACATCTCTTTTAAATAAAGAGTTTTTAAAGCAATGGGTTTGCTATCCTTAAACTGACAAATAGTGTCTTGTAACGTATCACTGAATCAAAAATGATATGATGTGACATTTAGGTGCGACAAGCGTCAATGTTTCGACTTTAGATTGACAAAAACACGTGACTGGTGTCGTGAGTCGTTCATATTGCTCGAGATAGGCCCTTTTTTAAGTAATTAAAGTGAAAACCGACTCCTTGATTTTGTAGCATTGACGGACTTGACTTATAACCTAGCAAGATCTTTGGTGCTTGCGGATATTCGTGTTCATCGATTCAAATTCCTATGTTTTGAAAAAAATAAAACATTGAAAGTTTGAACAACTTTATAAAACGAAAGAACAGTCATTTTATAAACCTAAGGAAACTCGATTCACAAACTTTGGGCTCGAAAACAATAGATTGAAACCTTTAAACGTTTACATTACAATAAACAGAAAACTAGTTGCAGTTTGTCTACACTCTACATAACACCTAATCACTCGTTTTGTTCTTATTATCCAATCATTGTATACGTTGAATCTGTATCGCTCACATAACAGATAGTAATATAGTACCCCATTTCATGCCCCACAACTCCACAAGACACTTATGATGTGGATGAAATAATTGAAAAATATTATATATTGTGTATACGACAAATAATGTAAAACTTAATCAAGTCTTCTTAGCAAATACTCAACCTGAACTTCCTTGGTCAATGGCATGATCCAGTCCCCATAAAGATCAGCAACTAAGCTTGGGGTGATCTTGTACACCGGCTCCAGTGTTTCCACAGACCCCACACTAACCACTTGCCCGTAAGTCTTTGCTTTTGTTTCAACCCTTCTTTGTACCGCCTCCTCCACAACAGGGTACGTCAACAATTCCATTAGTTTTTCCTTATCCTGCACGCATAATTCCATAAAAAAACCATCAGAATACCATATGTTAAACAACCATCAAATAAATTCTGATAAAAATATGTTTAAAGATAAGAAATCCTTACTTGTGCTCTAATGGCAGCTTCATAATCATCTGGTGAAGCTCGAAACTTGGCTTCTGCTACAAATTTACCATAGTGGATTCGTTTAGAGAGAGCCTGCATGGTAAAGATTGCATTTTTAGTCTTTTAGGGACTTTGGGTATGCAAACATATCCAGATTTCGTGCATAAAAAAGGAAAATATCAAGATTTGCAAGGTTTAAGATACAATACCTGCAAGCAGATGGTGTCACAGGCCGCTGTTGATCCACAATTACCATCATTTCCTTTTTTGACCAGTCTAGGAAGAAGATCCTGGAAGTACATATCCCATATTTTGCGGTTGATATTGATAGAATCGGCACTATGATGCAAGACCTGTATAAGCAGAGAATCAGGTGATATTAGTTAAGAAGCATTGAAGCATTGAAGCATTGAAGCATTGAAGCATCTCAGTTTCTTGTAGGACTTAAACAAGAATTAAGAAATAAATCTAACATGTTACCTGTGGATACTGCAAAGGCGGCAACATAGGTTCCGGCAAGTCATTTGGGAAAAAAGGATGTTCATCGGGGTTCTTGTATCTCCCAACCTGTTTCAAGAACCAGTCTTAAAGGCTATCTTAACGTCATCTTTTTTTTTTTTTTTTTTT
>LBNU01011326.1:50533-63284 GCA_014162995.1 Artemisia annua
ACGAGTTTTGGTTTTTTTTTTTTTTTTTTTTTTTTTTTTTTTATGAGTTTTAGGTATTTACTGCAAGATTTGCTTTATACCAACAACTTATAATAGATATAAACAACAACTATAAGTAACTAAAATAAGATTCTGGTGTATTTATAGTATTTCCGACAAGATTTGCAAGTCTAATAAGTTTGACCACCGTTGACCAATTTGCATAAATTTTGGCAGTCACCATTCATCCATTAGTAAAAGTTAGATACAATAAATCTTTAAAGGTTAACAATATAATATTTTCTTCGTTATCTCCGTTATCTACTAAAAGTCAACACCACAAAATACAAACCATCACCATAAAATTACTCCCAATCACCTCAAAATGCTAAAACTCGACATCTTCTTCTCACAAACTCCACCACAATCAGCCATCACCACCATTCGTCGAATCTGTGACCACCACCATCTGTCTAATGTGTGATGGTCGTATTTGTGACCACTACCTCTACCATCTGTCACATCTGCCTCCACCACTTTCACCACCTTCACCAATTAACATGGTGGCTAAATATGTGGTGCCTAGTTTGGGGGTGTTTGGAAGTAATTTTGTCAAGTGGGAGGTTTGATTGTTAGTAGATAACTGAGATAATGAAGAATAGTTATGTCGTTAGTCCCAACGGAAGTAAAGTGTCTAACTTTTACTAATATGCAGATGATGATTGCTAAAAGTTTGTGATAAGGGTGTATTGTGTGACAATTGACAAACGGATGTATTTTGTAGTTTAGTTAGTAATGGAATGTGCGTAAATTTAAATTTTTAAGATTACTATTTACAGACAACTCATGTGCATTATGTATAGTATAAACTAACACTATTTTTTCAAAACAAATTAGGAAAGTAAAAGTAAAATGAAGAAGGAGTAAAGAAATATAGAGGAAACAAAGTTGTGTTTTATTTTATGTTTTCAAGTTAGGAATAAAAGTTGTAGAAATATCAAAGTTTTAGTTTTTAGTGAAAAAATAAGAAAGAAAGGCTAGCAAAAATACACTTGTATCATTCAAATTCATGTTTCAAAATCGCATGCTTCAACAAAGATAAAGATATTTTTGCTTAAAAAAAAATTGCCACTTTCATCCCACAAAATGTACAAGTTTCTTTCACTCACTTTCATCCCAAAAGTGAGGTGAAACTTTTTTGAACAAAAGTTACCAAAAACTCCCTTCTTTTCTTTACTTCTCACTACCTTTCATTTTATAAAAACTCTTATAAACACAAGTTATTTATTATTATTATTTTTATTTACTTTACTTTACTCTTAAAATTGAAAAAAAAAAAAAAAAAAAAAAAAAAAGTTAAATCTTTGGTCATCTAGAAAAAAGGTTTCAAAGTTCTTTCAAGAACCAATAAATCTCCAAATTTCAATGCTTACCTTCAACAATTCAAGTAAAATTGATAACACTAGGACATTGAGCATTGNACGGTCAGATCTTCGAAGACATAGTTCATCTTCCTCAGATTACAGAGATCATCACAGCCCTATGGAAAACGTTATAAAGGAAGTAGATTTTCTGTGAAAAAAGGGGCCAACACACAAAAGCCACCATTGATGGAATTCATCATTGCCTTTTATAATGAATACCAACTGGGAGTGCAGAGCCGGATAAGAAAGGGGGCAACACGCCATGGCTGCAAACACGGTGTCGTGCTGCCCTGCCAAGATACGTGCCGCTCTCACGCTTCATAATCCATAATGGAGCACACCTTTCGCCATCTGACTACGAAAATGGTTAAATACCACATCGTACTGACTTCTCAATAAGCAAATCCAACACCAGCAAATGTTTCAAGGTGTTTGAAATTGATCAATAGTTGCAAATATTGTTGCCCATGGCTGCAATAAGCAGTCTATATCGCTGCCCATGGTTGCAAACATAGGTGTTTGCCTAGCGAGTTTCAAATGTCATAGCAGTTTGCCGCGCCACCCATACTATGTACGGCATGGCTGCAAAGCAAGTGACTTACCACGGCAAGATCACTCCACCCCCCATGGTTGCAAACACACTACCGTGATGCCCTGCCAAGATAGGGGCGGGTAAAGCTGATCCCCCATTAGGTTTACTCATGTCTAGCAGACAAACACCAGAAGCCAAAACCACATTGGCAGCAAACCGTATGCAAACCATGATTTTTGCAAACAATACACCGGCAAACCCATAACTGCAAAAATATGTCAAATGTCATCTAATGCAAAAAATCCCTTAAAAAGTTTTGTCCCAAATCACCATATAAAGACTGATAACAGAAGGTTATAACCGCAAAAATAAGCTAACCACAAAGTAACCAACTCAAACAGATCCGGGGCATCTATAGTATTTTATCCGTCGTGCGCTACAGTAGGATCCATAGCACATTAATATTTTGTGAGAGGAGAAATGACATTCACACTAATTTTAAACATCCAACTGTAACTGGTTTTTACACCATTTTTAAACATCCAAGTCTAAACAATTAAATGACTACCCTACGAACTTTGCATATTGTTTAACTTAGCCAGTTTTTACACAATTTTTAAACATCCAAATCTAAACAACAATCATAATTTCAAGTAAATATAAACACCTACCCTAGCTATTTCTTGCATAATCTAGGACATTTGACATACATCTCTTTATTGATGTTGTTCCAATAAAAAGATGATAATCAACGCATTGTTTAGACGCTTGAACAGGAAAAAGATGGTTATCAGTTACACAAATTTCAGCATAGTTGCAATTATAAGGAAAAATGTTCAATCGGTTTCAAAGGTTATTCATTTGACACATAGTAGTACATGGGAAAAGTATCTGCGGTTTGTATTGGATGTCACTTGTAATTTCAAATACACGTAACTGGTTAGGCAGCAAAATTTATAACAAAACAGCATAATGCATCAAACCCCTAAAATCATGGGTAAACCCTAATCAAAAAAATACAGTATTACGCCGAAACCCTAATCCAATAAATCAAGTATCACATATCTACAATAACTAACCTAACCTAGCTTCATAAACCATGAAAAGCAGGAAATTAAAAAGGCTAACCAACAACCAAACGGTGAAGACAGCATCAATAACCAACAACAAAAAACAAACCCCAAGAAAAATCCAAACCTCAAACGAATTTGGCAACCAATTTTCACCAACGAACAAATCTGGATCACTTTCTTTTTATGAGCACACCCCAAAAAGTAGAGAGATCTAAAGGTTATCCACACCAACCTAACACAAAGATGTGGGTATAAACCTTGGTAAGACTGTAGCAACAACAGATGGACGAAAATCAGCCACAAACACAATTAAAAAATCATTCTACTGTTCTTAGCACTGTATATCCCCTCACAGACCACTGTAGCAACTTTATAACCCGTTGGGTCGGGGCTAATCGGTGATGGGTGGCGTTGTCGGAGGCAATTCCACCGGATCCCCAAAATACAAAGTCGTTGTGAGAGAGGATGAACAGTGAATCGGTGTCGGGTTATATCAAACTAACTAAAGGGCCGGGTCAAATAGGTTCGGGGCAGAGAAGTGGGCTATTAAAGCCCTCTGGATAGTATATTGATATAATAATAAC
Organism: Artemisia annua; assembly: GCA_014162995.1. Taxonomy (NCBI): domain Eukaryota; kingdom Viridiplantae; phylum Streptophyta; class Magnoliopsida; order Asterales; family Asteraceae; genus Artemisia; species Artemisia annua. The sequence continues at coordinate 54,126 of LBNU01011326.1, forward strand.
TATAAGTAACTAAATAAGATTCCGGTGTATTTATAGTATTTCCGACAAGATTTGCAAGTCCAATAAGTTTGATCACTGTTAACCACTGTTGACCAATTTGCATAAAATTTTGGCAATCACCATTCATCCATTAGTAAAAGTTAGACACAATAAATCTTTAAAGGTTAATAATATAATATTTTCTTCGCTATCTCCGTTATCTATAAAAAGTCAAACACCGTAAAATTCGCCAACACCACAAAATACAAACCATCACCATAAAATTACTCTCAACCACCTCAAAATACTAAAACTCAACATCTTCTTCTCATAAACTCCACCACAATCCGCCATCACCACCATTCGTCGAATCTGTGACCACCACCATCTGTCGAATGTGTGATGGGCGTATTTGTGACCACTACCTCTACCATCTGTCACATCCGCCTCCACCACTTTCACCACCTTCACCAACTAACATGGTGGCTAAATATGTGGTGCCTAGTTTGGGGTGTTTGGAAGTAATTTTGTCAAGTGGGAGGTTTGACTGTTAGTAGATAACGGAGATAATGAAGAATAGTTATGTGGTTAGTCCCAAGGGATGTAAGGTGTCTAACTTTTACTAACATGGAGATAATGATTGCTAAAAGTTTGTGAAGGATGTATTGTGTGACAATTGACAAAACATATGGATGTATTTTGTAGTTTAGTTAGTAATGGAATGTGCGTAAATTTAAATTTTTAAGCTTATTATTTACAGACAACTCGTGTGCATTATGTATAGTATAAACTAACACTATTTTCTCAAAACAAATTAGGAAAGTAAAAGTAAATGAAGAAGAAGTAAAGAAATAGAGAGGAAAAAAAGTTGTGTTTTATTTTATGTTTTCAAGTTAGGAATGAAAGTTGTAGAAATATCAAAGTTTTTGTTTTTAGTGAAAAAATAAGAAAGAAAAGCTAGCAAAAATACACTTTTACCATTCAAATTCATGTTTCAAAATCGCGTGGTTCAACAAAGAGAAAGATATTTCTGACTTGTTACCAATAAAAAATGTACAAGTTTCTTTCCCTCACTTTCATCCCAAAAGTAGAGTAAAACTTTTTTTTTTAATAAAAGTTACCAAAACTCCCTTCTTTTCTTTTCTTTACTTCTCACTACCTTTTATTTTATAAAAAAAACTTATAAACACAAGTTATTTATTATTCTTTTTCATTTACTTTACTTTACTCTTAAAGAGAAAAAAATAATAATAATAAAATATATATCTCTAAAACCCAGTTAAATCTTTGGTCATCTAGGAAAAAGGTTTCAAAGTTCTTTCAAGGACCAATAAATCTCCAAATTTCAATGCTTACCTTCAACAATTCAAGTAAAATTGATAACCCTAGGACATTGAGCATTGAGGTGTGTCTCTTAACTCGAAACCATATAGCATAAGACCCAATATGACATGTCACATTGTACTTTAGAGTTTAGAACACACCACAAATAGACTTCCTTCATGAAATACACTTCCATGCCTCAACTTGTGTCTACACTAACTTGTGTCTTTGAGCCTTTGGACACTAACACGATTTTAATGTTGTTTGTCCGTCATATCACTACAGACTTTTTCGACACCATTTTGCATTCTCAAATAGATCTTACTTTTCATGTAAAAGATGACAATAACGGTTTCTAAAAACGAACCGGTTTTTCAAACATATCCCAAATTATTCCTATTTAACCATGTTTTCCGGTCGAATTGGTTTAACCGGCCAGTTCCGACCAACTGGTTCACCGTTCAACCTGATCCGGGTTTTCAAAATCAATTTGACAATAAAACATTTAGATATTTTCAAAAAGGAAAAAAAAAAAAATAATAATAATAAAAAATAAAAAAACATATTTATTTCATTTAGATAATATCATCTTCATCCCCTCACATTTACATGGACAAAATCTCCGGCCACCCAAAATGCAAGTCCCCGCCCCAATCCGCACCCCCGCGTGGGTCTCCACGCGCCGCCTCCTCGAGCAGAAGCTCTCAGACCTCCCCAAACACTCCACCACCTTCAACCAACTCAACCAACTCCACGCCTTAATATACAAACACAATCTCCACCAAGACCCCTTCATTATGCCCAAGCTCATAACAGCTTACTCCCTCTGCCGTCAAATGTCTAACGCCGTTAAGTCCTTCCGTCAAGTCCAACAACCCAATGTTCATTTATACAATACCATGATTAGAGCTAATGTTTTCAACTCATTATATGTTGATGCTTTTGATGTTTTTTTTCACATGCAGAGATGTGGTGTCTATGCTGATAATTTTACTTACCCTTTTTTGTTAAAAGGTTGTTGTGGTTTTAATGATTATGTTTTGGTTAAAATGATTCATTGCCATGTTGTCAAACTTGGGTTTTGTTTGGATGTTTATGTTCCGAATGCGCTTATTGATTCGTATTCGAGATGTGGGGTGGTTGGGGTGGGGGATGCTAAGAGGGTTTTTGAGGGGATGGGGGAGGGGAGGGATGTGGTGAGCTGGAATACTATGATTGGGGGTTTGGTTAAAGTGAATAGGTTGAGTGAGGCTAGGGGGTTGTTTGATGAGATGCCGGTTAGTGATATGGTTAGTTGGAATACGATTTTGGATGGGTATGCGAAGGCGGGTGAGTTGAATGATGCGTTTGAGTTGTTTGAGAGGATGCCGGAGAGGAATGTGGTGTCGTGGTCTACTATGCTTACGGGGTATTGTAAGAGTGGTGATATGGATATGACTAGGATGTTGTTTGATAAGATGCCGGTTAAGAATATGGTGTCGTGGACGATTATTATAGCTGGGTATGCGGCGAAAGGGCTTGCCAAGGAGGCTGTTGATTTGTATGAGCGGATGGAGGAGGAAGGGTATCGGCCTGATGATGGGGCGATTATTAGTATTTTGGCAGCTTGTGCTGAGTCTGGGTTGCTTTGGTTGGGTAAACGTGTTCATCAATCTATTAAAAGGAATGGGTATTATTGTAGTACGCTTATTGAGAATGCCTTGGTTGATATGTATGCTAAGTGTGGTAGCTTGAACAAGGCGTTAAGTATTTTTAATGGGATGGGTAAGAAAGATTTGGTGTCTTGGAATGCTATGATTCATGGGTTAGCGATGCATGGTCATGGAAGTGAAGCACTTGAGCTTTTTGCCGAAATGAAAGAAGAAGGATTTACACCGGATAAGGTTACGTTTGTTGGTGTTTTATGTGCTTGTACTCACGGAGGTTACATTGACGAGGGGATTCAGTTTTTCTACACCATGGAAAGAGATTACGGGGTTCCTCCAGAAATTGAACATTATGGCTGTGTGATTGATCTTCTAGGCCGTGGAGGGCGTCTTCAAGAAGCGTTTAGGCTTGTGCGTACAATGCCAGTTGAACCTAATGTCATTATATGGGGTGCTCTTCTAGGGGCTTGTCGACTTTACAATGCAGTGGAACTTGCGCAAGAAGTGTTAGAACACTTGGTTAAATTAGAACCTGAAAATGCAGGAAACTATTCGATGTTGTCCAACATATATGCTGCAACTGGCAACTGGGCTAGCGTTGCGGATGTAAGGCTGAGGATGAAGAACACTGGCAGTGAGAAGCCATCTGGGGCTAGTTTGATTGAATTAGACGATGGTGTTCATGAATTTACTGTGAAAAATACTGTGCATCCTGCATCTGATAAGATATATCACATGGTCGATGGATTGAGTGATCATATTAAAAAAGTTGGTTATATTCCAGATGTAATATACTGATGAATGGTAATAGTGTCTTTGAGGGACACTTTTGTGATGCTGGAAACTATAAATGCCTTGGGTGATATGGCAAATGGAGGAGGTTCTGCAACATGCTTGACTCGGCCCTTCAGGAGACTGACTTCACTAATATTGCTGTATGTATATTCAGCTAAATTCGAGTTCTCACACCATGATGATATTAGATATACCCCTCAATACAACACTTATGTAGCAACTCATATTGTAATTACTTTTGTCATTTCTTGATATACATGAAATGTTGAATCCTGTGTTCTGCTCTTTGCTCTTACGAATACCAATTTTCCCCATTGGAGTATCTGAAATGAGTGAGCAATGAGTTGAAATGTGGAAATTGGGCTTCTTTTGTTTAGTTTTGTTAACCAAACAAGGATCCTTGTCCATCACTAGATCTTATCCTATTCTGTTAGAATTGAGTTCTTGCTTGATATTCTCCATTATTTTGTCACTTTTATCTTGATACGTTGTTCTACGTTAACTTGCTTTGTTCAATTATTATTATTTTTTTGGGATGAATTTCTATACTTTTTATAGTCATGATCTGTTTACATTAGAAAAAGCCGATGTTTGTAGAATATAGTTTGGTGCCACAGGGTTTTAAGATCCTCCTCTAAGGTTTATGGGTCCTTTTGGAAGTATAGTTAGCTACTTGTTGAATCAAAATGTAGAGTGAAATTCTTGCTGTATTATACTAATGGATACATCCATAACTAATTTGCTATAAATTACACAAAATGAGTCTTGTTATCGATTCTAGGCCTAGTAATGCACATTGAAATGGCAGAATCAAAATCAAAGGTTTTAAGTAAGATCCTCAAGCAAAACTGTGTGCTTTACATCAGTATGACATAGGCTGCAACAACATTGGAAGCGCATGCTGAAGTCATGTAAGCTCTCGTTCACTACTCATTGCGAAAATACAGTATAATGTACTATGTTTTTTGTTTGGATATAGATCGCCCTGTCAATCAAGTCAGATATATATTGATTGCTGATCTTATTCCATGTTTAGACTTCGGATTAAATCCTACTTATCGTCAAAAAAGATAGTGGTTTTAATGCATTGGTGGCTATTTCAGGCGTATCGTCTCTTCTTAATTTTTCTAACAGTCAATGATATAAGAACGTAACTCACTGGGCCACTGGGGCGGTGGAAGGGTGGTGCGAATGGTGCTGCTGCCGGACCGGGCCTCTTCTCTAATGGGCCCCAAAATCTGGTTACTTTTTTGTGAATTAGTTGGTGTTAATGAAGACTAATTCTAACTTCAAATATTTCTAGAACTGAGGTTTTATACGTAATTCGTTAATCTACTTGACATACGACTAGAGAATCACTACAAATTTCATGTTGAGTGGGCTTCTATTCAACTATCGCGCAGGGCCATCAAAATTCATGAGAAGGCCTTGGTAACTCATATGTCTAGTTACATGCATGTTTAAAAAGGAAATGAAGACACGTGACGGAAACAAATGACGACTCAGAATATGTACAATCTACGTTACTCTCATATCATTGTTACGCTTAAAGTTAGACATGTTAATCAAAAAAAAAATTTACTACACCAAAAGTATAAAACTGCCTGAATCAAGTGGAAATAATCAGGTCAACTCCAATGTTGTTGTCTGATTTAATATCTTGTTTGAAATAATCACACAATAAGTCAATATCTACACGTACCTCAAATTATATATAAAAATATTGCATCTCATAATGAACTATAATTATGTTCACATATCCTTTTAAAGTCAACGAATGTTCACAAAATTTGAAAGTTTCAAACTTTCTTAGATAAAAGTATGAATAAATTAAAAACTGATAATGAATTAGGAAAATGCTTGGAAATCTTATGAATTGTGACCCGGACCTACAAGAACGATCAACAAGTCAATTCTACCCGTAATGCAACCCACTTCATGACCGAGAACATCACTGCCACATCAACTTTATCTCTACAGCAACTTTATAACCAACTTAATGTAATGGGGAGATCGAGGACACCGCCAAACACACAAATATCTCAAACGAATCGGTCAAAATTACGACCGACTTCTCTCTTTTTCTTGTATAGGACGCGTCTTGTCGTGTCCTTGTAATGGGTGGGATGCGTATAAGTTGGTGTCGACCGAAATGACGACCGATGCATTACGACCCGCCTAGATATTCGTGGAAAATTTTTAATCGGTCAATGTAGACATGATTTATGTGACCTGTAATACTTTAATAACGGGTCATATGATGAAATGATACGTGGATTAACCGAACGTCACTTGTTGTTTCAACCTAACTTTTGATTTAACATATGACTTACTGTATCAAAAAGAAAAATAGTTAAAGACGTACTCAATATTAACAGGAACATTTATAGAGAATATTACTGGTATTAGTCTATTAGATGGAAATAAGAAAGATCTCCACATATAATAGAAAGAGAAATTATCAAAAATGATATTTTTTGTGAAGATTTTCGTAAAAAAATACTAAATAAATGGAGCACCTACCAGTGCTATTGCCGACCTATTCAAAATTCATCGAAGAAATGATTGATTGCGCGACTGAAGGCTTACGTATCACAACCTNGAGGGGATGGGGGAGGGGAGGGATGTGGTGAGCTGGAATACTATGATTGGGGGTTTGGTTAAAGCGAATAGGTTGAGTGAGGCTAGGGGGTTGTTTGATGAGATGCCGGTTAGGGATATGGTTAGTTGGAATACGATTTTGGATGGGTATGCGAAGGCGGGTGAGTTGAATGACGCGTTTGAGTTGTTTGAGAGGATGCCGGAGAGGAATGTGGTGTCTTGGTCTACTATGCTTACGGGGTATTGTAAGAGTGGTGATATGGATATGACTAGGATGTTGTTTGATAAGATGCCGGTTAAGAATATGGTGTCGTGGACGATTATTATAGCTGGGTATGCGGCGAAAGGGTTAGCGAAGGAGGCTGTTGATTTGTATGAGCGGATGGAGGAGGAAGGGTATCGGCCTGATGATGGGGCGATTATTAGTATTTTGGCTGCTTGTGCTGAGTCTGGGTTGCTTTGGTTGGGTAAACGTGTTCATCAATCTATTAAAAGGAATGGGTATTATTGTAGTACGCTTATTGAGAATGCCTTGGTTGATATGTATGCTAAGTGTGGTAGCTTAAACAAGGCGTTAAGTATTTTTAATGGGATGGGTAAGAAAGATTTGGTGTCTTGGAATGCTATGATTCATGGGTTAGCGATGCATGGTCATGGAAGTGAAGCACTTGAGCTTTTTGCGAAAATGAAAGAAGAAGGATTTACACCGGATAAGGTTACGTTTGTTGGTGTTTTATGTGCTTGTACTCACGGAGGTTACATTGACGAGGGGATTCAGTTTTTCTACACCATGGAAAGAGATTATGGGGTTCCTCCAGAAATTGAACATTATGGTTGTGTGATTGATCTTTTAGGCCGTGGAGGGCGTCTTCAAGAAGCGTTTAGGTTAGTACGTACGATGCCAGTTGAACCTAATGTCATTATATGGGGTGCTCTTCTAGGGGCTTGTCGACTTTACAATGCAGTGGAACTTGCGCAAGAAGTGTTAGAACACTTGGTTAAATTAGAACCTGAAAATGCAGGAAACTATTCGATGTTGTCCAACATATATGCTGCAACTGGCAACTGGGCTAGCGTTGCGGATATAAGGTTGAGGATGAAGAACACTGGCAGTGAGAAGCCATCAGGGGCTAGTTTGATTGAATTAGACGACGGTGTTCATGAATTTACTGTGAAAAACACTGTGCATCCTGCATCTGATAAGATATATCACATGGTCGATGGATTAAGTGATCACATTAAAAAAGTTGGTTATATTCCAGATGTAATATACTAATGAATGGTAATAGTGTCTTTGAGGGACACTTTTGTGATGCTGGAAACTATAAATGCCTTGGGTGATATGGCAAATGGAGGAGGTTCTGCGACATGCTTGACTCGGCCCTTCAGGAGACTGACTTCACTAATATTGCTGTATGTATATTCAGCTGAACTCGAGTTCTCACACCATGATGATATTAGATATACCCCTCGATACAACACTTATGTAGCAACTCATATTGTAATTACTTTTGTCATTTCTTGATATACATGAAATGTTGAATCCTGTGTTCTGCTCTTTTAACCAAACAAGGATCCTTGTTCATCATTAGATCTTATCCTATCCTATTACAATTGAGTTCTTGCTTGTATTCTCCATTAGTTTGTCACTTTTACCTTGATACGTTGTTTTACGTTAACTTGCTTTTTTCAATTCTTTTTGTTTTTTGGGATGAATTTCTATGCTTTTTATACTCGTGATCTGTTTACATTAGAAAAAGCTGATGTTTGTAGTCTATAGTTTGGTGCCACAGGGTTTTAAGATCCTTCTTTAAGGTTTATGGGTCCTTTTGGAAGTATGGTTAGCTACTTGTTGAATACAAATGTTGTCTAAAGAGTGAATTTTTCGCTGTATTATACTAATGGATACTTCCATTACTATTTGCTATAAATTACACAAAATAAGTCTTGTTATCAATTCTAGGCCTAGTAATGCACATTGAATTGGCAGAATGAAGATCAAAGCTTTTGAGTAAGATCCTCAAGCAAAACTGTGTGCTTTACATGAGTATGACATATGGCTGCAACAACCTTGGAAGCGCATGCTGAAGTCATGTAAGCTCTCGTTCAGCACTCACTGCGAAAATATAGTATAATGTGCTGATGTATGGTATGTTTTTGATTTGGATATAGATCACCATGTCAATCGAGTCACATATGTATTGATTGCTAATCTTAATCCATGTTGGATGTACTTGCATCTTCAACCATGTTAAAGACTTCGGATTAAATCCTACTTCTTATCGTCACAAAAGATGGTGGTTTTTATGCATTGGTAGCAACTTCAGGCGTATCGTCTCTTCTTAATTTTTCTAACAGTCAATGATATAAGAACGTAACTCACTGGGGCGGTGGAAGGGTGGTGCGAATGGAGCTGCTGCCGGACCGGGCCTCTTCTCTAATGGGCCCCAAAATCTGGTTACTTTTTTGTGAATTAGTTGGTGTTAATGAAGACTAATTCTAACTTCAAATATTTCTAGAACTGAAGTTTTATACGTAATTCGTTAATCTACTTGACATACGACTAGAGAATCACTACAAATTTCATGTTGAGTGGGCTTCTATTCAACTATCGCGCAGGGCCATCAAAATTCATGAGACGGCCTTGGTAGTTGGTAACTCATATGTCTAGTTACATGCATGTTTAAAAAGGAAATGAAGACACGTGACGGAAACAAATGACGACTCAGAATATGTACAATCTACGTTACTCTCATATCATTGTTACGCTTAAAGTTACATGTAAAAGTTAGACATGTTAAAAAAAAAAAAAAAA
>LBNU01011326.1:63542-112111 GCA_014162995.1 Artemisia annua
AAAAAAAAAAAAAAAAAAAAAAAAAAAAAAAAAAAAAAAAAAAAAAAAAAAAAAAAAAAAAAAAAAAAAATTAAAAAAAAAAATTTACTACACCAAAAGTATAAAACTACCTGAATCAAGTGGAAATAATCAGGTCAACTCCAATGTTGTTGTCTGATTTAATATCTTGTTTGAAATAATCACACAATAAGTCAATATCTACACGTACAAATTATATATAAAAATATTGCATCTCATAATGAACTATAATTATGTTCACATATCCTTTTAAAGTCAACAAATGTTCACAAAAATTGAAAGTTCAAACTTTCTTAGGCCGTAAAAGTATGAATAAATTAAAAACTGATAATGAAGTAGGAAAATGCTTGGAAATCTTATGAATTGTGACCCGGACCTACAAGAACGATCAACAAGTCAATTCTACCCGTAATGCAACCCACTTCATGATCCAGAACATCATTGCCACATCAATTTTCTCTTTGCAACAACTTCATGACCAACACCGCCAAAATATACTTCACAAAAATTAGTTAAATAAAACACCCACACACAAATATCTCAAACGAATCGGTCGAAATTACGACCGACTTCTCTCTTTCTTGTATAGGACGCGTCTTGTGGTGTACTTGTAATGGGTGGGATGTGTATAAGTTGGCGTCTACCGATGCATTACGGCCCGCCTAAATATTCGTGGAAATTTTTTAATCGGTCAATGTAGACATGATTTATGTGAACCGTAATACTTTAATAACGGGTCATATGATGAAATGATACGTGGATTAACCGAACGTCACTTGTTGTTTCAACCTAACTTTTGATTTAACATATGACTTACTGTATCAAAAAGAAAAATAGTTAAAGACTCAATATTAACAGGAAATTACTGGTATTAGTCTATTAGATGGAAATAAGAAAGATCTCCACATATAATAGAAAGAGAAATGATCAAAAATGATATTTTTTGTGAAGATTTTAGTAAAAAAATACTAAATAAATGGAGCACCTACCAGTGCTATTGCCGACCTATTTAAAATTCATCGAAGAAATGATTGATTGCGCGACTGAAGGCTTACGTATCACAACCTCGCTTTTGCTCGATTGCACGACTGACGACTTTAACACCTTACGTTTAGCTCGACTGCCGACTCGCTTAAGATAAGTTTTCTTTTATTTTATGTATTTATTGTTTTTAATTTTTTTAATAGTATAATAGGAATTTTGACTGGTGAGGGTTGCCAATGTTAGATGACTAGGTTAATCGGCTCAAGCCTAATTACAGGCTTATGACTCATTAGGTTTAGGGTTTACAAAGCTATGTATTATTATAAATAAATCTTTGGTATTTTACATGGTATCAGAGTTCTAGGTACAGCCCACCACAAAATAGTTATCCTCTGAATCTATGATCATCGGCTAAGTATCCTGATTTATTTTCTTCCGCTTTCTTGTTTTCAAATAATTAACCTTTTCTTTCTTATGTAATCACAAAACAAATCAATAAATAAATCTTTGCTATTTTACAGCCAAGCATCGGCTACGATTCCGTGAATTTTGTCTTTGAGTAATACCAATATGAAATATACACAAGTATCTATGCATGGTAAAAAGCTAGATAAAAATCTACTAAAAGCTAGTGTCAAAATATTGGAGTATATCATACCCCATGTTCTTTCACCTACACATTTACATTTCCTGGAGGTTTCATTGGAAATAGTCTCTCTACTTCAGGTCTTTCATGTGGTAGGGGTAAGATATGTCTACATTCTAACATCCCCATACCTCGTACCAGCAGGATTGAGTATGTTGTTGTTGTATCTTACTCAGTATTAGACAAAGTAAAGAATAAAGGTAAGCCACCCAAAAAGGTTGGTCTAATATTTAGTCATTCAACCCGACGATTCATAAACATCAAATTTTCATTTACTGTATGAGTTTTCCCACCTTCTATAATCTTTTCTTAAAAATCATGTATGTAAATGTGTTTGTTGACAATATTAAGTTTTTCTAGCAATATTGCGTATAGCTTTATAAGTACATACAGAAATTTAGGTGCTACCATTCATTGAAAGTGCTCAAGAAAAATTGAGGCACAAAGGGACAAAAAAGTTGTTAAAGAGTTTGGCTTATCACACAAATTACGTGAGGCCACTTTAATACTCAATAAAATGTTCACAGTTTAGACTTTAGGATTAACCATTTAGAGTGCTAGGTGCGATAACGAACCAAGGCTCGCCGTGCAGACGTGGCACCTTCGCCACCCTCGCCGTGCCTCGCCTCCACACCGCCCCCACTCGCCGTGCTTCGCCAGTTCCAACCTCTTCACTGCCCCGGCGAGAAGAAAACCTGACATAAAGCTGACAAAAGGTAATGAACGTTGCAAAAATGGGGCGTTGCAATTTGTTTACCGTTTTTTTCTAAACGTTGTAATTTTTATTTTTTTTCCTTTTCAACTCACTATAAATACCACAACTTATTTATCTTATTTCACAACTTTTAACTCAAAATATTATACATATCAAAAGCAAGAAATATGAGTGACGACGACCAAATAAGTGTTGACTCATCGTATTCAAGTATTAGCGACTTTGGAGAGATAACCGAGATAGAGATGATTGTCCAAGAATTTGAGAACGAGCAAATGTTGCTAAACCAAGAAGCTGGTCCTTCACAACGCCGAAGATACATCCGGCGTGAACGTGAAATTGCTGAGCAACGTCTAAGGTCTGATTATTTTGGTGCAGAGAATCCAAAATATACGGATGATAATTTTGTTTGCCGTTACCGTATGAGCCGTAAACTATTTCTAGAAATAGTCCAAGGTATTGAAACATATATTCAAAATAATCATCCTCTTCCTGCGCATTTTGATTTTTTTAGACAACGACCCGATGCTGCGGGTTTAATGAGTTTTAGTGTACTTATGAAATGCACATGTGCCCTACGCCAATTGGCGTACGGGGTAACACCTGATGCATTAGATGAGTATTTACAAATAGGTGAACATTGTGCACGGGATTCTCTAGATTTTTTTNATTGTAACTTTTTTATGGAAGATGAAATAATATTAGTTTGTTGTATTGTGTTTAATAATTAGTGAAATGAATTTAATTTATTTGTTGAAATGAATAAAATAAATAAATGTGTAAGTGGTGGGGCCCAAATGAAGAAGGTTGAGGTTTGTTGTTGGTGAGGAGGGGGTTAGTTGTAAAGAGGTGTGGGGATGATGTGGCATGTGTGGGACCCAAATGAAAAGCCTAAGCTCTTCACCACACCTAGCACTCTTAGCATTTTGCTTTTATGTTTTAAGGTAGACTACAAGTATACGGAGCTTACAACATTTTCTATACGGGTGCTACTATATGCACTAAAGTTTTATCTAGTCAACCACATTAAAAACATAAAACTATCTTTATTCTCAACTTTTATGCATTGGAAAAATAAAAGACAAAAGTTTTATTGAAAACCTAAATAACCTTTTAACAATATAGAATAATTACTTTCATTTTTATTCTCTTTTTCTTCTTTCCAACTCTCCATCTAACAACGTCTTTTTAACATTTTTTCTATTTAAATATCCGGCCACCACTATGTCTGTTGCTATCGACCACCATGTGGCAAAAAACCATAAGAAATCACCATCGTATTCTGCCATGTGACCTGAAAACACTACTCGAAAAACACCATCATCTTCTGCCATGGCTGGAAAACACTGTGCTGTTAGTCCACACATCTTGTTCATGGACTTTTTCTGCTGCTAACCACCATGTCGCCGGAAAGCACAGCCACAAACTACAGCCGTCTTCTTCCTTGTCGCTGAAAATACCACCGAGGAACCGCCACCGTCATGTCAGACGGGTACATCCATGTCACTAGAGAAAACCACGTTTTTTTTTAGTTTCATGTTGGTCGAACTTTGATTTTTTTTTTTAATATTTGGCTTGTATAATCTTTGTTTGAAATGGGGATTTTGTAATTTGTGAAGTGATAGTGAGGTGGTGGACCGGTCACTACTGGTGGGTGTAGATTTTTGGAGAGAGACAAAGTGAAAGAGTTGTGAAAAATGTGATAGTAGAAGATAAGAAGTTTTAATTACTATTATTGATTTTAGTGAAGCAAGGAAATCAATAATTAAAAAGTCAAACACACAATTATTGTCTAATAATCTTGGTGTATTTAGACTTACCCTTTCTATACATATAAATATATAATATTCGAGTAAAAAATAGATAACCAATTATCTAATTTTGATAGATCTTACAAGTCTCCTTAACATAACAATAGAGTAATAGCCGTTTATATTGTTACCATTTACTTCACAACTATTCAACAAATATTGGAAATTGTCTTTGTGTTTAATCGAAATAATGTTTTACACAATTCTAAATTATGTTATACGTGCATCTGCTGGCCTATAAAAAAAACTTGAATGTCAACAAATTTATACTTGAGTTATGATATGTGGATAGGTAACTTATACTAAAAAATAATGAGGATGCGCTTGGTTCAAAATTGGGAATGGGAAAGGGAAAGGTAAAAAGAATGCAAAGGGAATGCAAAGGAATGAAATGGTGATTATCATTATCTTTGATGGTGCTTGGTTTAAGAAAAACACATTAACCTCCAAGGTGGTGGTGGCTGGTGGTGGTGGTCGCGGCGGCTGCTGGTGGTGGTGGTGGTGGTGGCTGTTGGTGGTGGTGTGGTGTGGCTGTTGGTGGTCGGTGGGTGGTGGCTGACTGCTGCTGGCTTGTGGTGGTGGTGGTGGTGGCTGGTGTGGTGGCTATTGTGTGTTGTGGCTTGATGGTGGGGCTGCTTGTGGTCGGTGGCAGCTTGTGGTGGTGGTGGTGGTAGTGGTAGCTGGTGGTCGGTTGGGTCTAGTGGTGGTGGTGTAGCTGATGGGTGGTTGTGGTTGTGGTGGGTGGTGGTTGTTGTTACTGTGCGTGGTGGTAGGGTAAGCTGGTGGTGGTGGTTGCTGGTTGGTGATGGTGGTGGCTGGCGGTGGTGGTGGTGGCGGTGGTAGTGGTTGGTGGCTACGTGGTTGCGTGGTTTGTGGACTGATCGGTGGTTGCGGTGGTGGTGGTGGTGGCTGATGGTGGTGGCTGCTAATGGTGGTGGCTGGTGGTGGTGGTAGTGGTGGCTGCTGCTGCTGGTGGGTAATCATTACCATGCCTCCCAATTTACTGGGTAATGCCCTATTACCCAATACTAAACAATGATTGCATTCCCTAGTCATAACCAGACATGTTTAATCATTACATTTCCCATTCCCACCCACCATTACCCCCAACCAAGCACCCCTGAATTATTCTTTGTCTACTTATTGCTACAAACTAATAATAGTAGCAACAACGAATTGTTACTACTAAGGGTCCGCTTGGTTCAAAGTGGGGAAAGAGAAATGAAAAGGGAAATGAATGCAAAGGAATGAGTGAGGTGAGTAATCAATACCTTACCCCCTCCCCCAATTGACTCTATAATAGTTGATTACCCAATACGGGGTAATCAATCCTTTACTCCTCACTAACCAAGCACACGGAATGAGGGAGGTGGGCCCTTAATGAATATCTTAACCATTCCCCACCCCCTTAACCCCCACCAAGCACCCCCTAATTCAAGGAAACATGTAAAAGAAAATAAAGGAAAAATAAAAACAAGTGAATTTATTGAGAAATAAAAACATGTGAATTAAAAATGTGTTGTAAAATCAATGTGTGACGTGGGCGCCTTGCAATAAAGATTGATGGTGACGTCTTTTGTATACTTTTTTTCCGCAACTGTTGAGACTTGTGGTTTCGTGGAAAATTTAATTCAACGTTATAAATAGCGACATCTTATATACTAAAAGCTTAAGTTGTCTTATAAATGCAAAGTGCTCACAATAAATGTTTCATGAATTGAAAGTGAAATGTGAAAGCTTCATGTGTTAGTACATTGATTTAATAGTCATGCATAATGGTAAGTACATAGGAATCATGCACAAAAGTTTATACGGTACAACATGTTTCAAGCCATCTCTAAACCTCAAAGAATACAAACCAAAAATGCCATGAATGCATAAATTAAACACACCAATTAGTGTTAGTCTTTTTACCTTCCCGTCTATGAGTTACAAATATTTTATCAACTATATAATGTGTCAAAAATCACACACAACAAACCACAACTTCCTCCACACCGCGTGCACATTAGGCTACGACTTATTATGGTGGTAAAGTAAACATCATATCGTCTTACTTATTTAGCATATTGATTTATATTATTTTATGTAAATTTCACGTGTGTTTTTTGTGTGTAACAATGTAGGACATAAAGATGGTAGCGTAGGAGATTTGGTAATAACATCATCTTCTCTAATGGTTTAAGAGATCCTACACATCGTTGTCTTATCAATTAAGTGGAACATGCACAAACATTTTTACTTTGATCGAAAATGCAATATATTGATTAACTGTATTTAAGTTACTAACGATCAACTATATCTATTTTTTTGTAGCGCATCAAGAAGCATTAAAGAAAGAGATCGAGAAATCACAAAAATTGTGTCAAGAACAAAACATGCAAAAGGTCAATGAACAACAACGACAAAGACAACAACAACATGAACAACAACAACAACAAGATCAACGCCACGGTCACCGGTGGGATGAATACTAGCATTCATATTAATAGTACGTTACAAATTAAACATGCAATATTTTACTTCATGTAATACCGATAAACGGGCTAATACTATTGATTCGTTAACAAGTAAGTTTATTGACAATAATGTGACGAGCATTCAATTTTTAGTCAATAATTATTACTGCACTTTGTTAGTGCATTTTAATATTTTTGCTCTTAATGTAGTTTTTTGTCTTGCGTTGTGTTAATATCACTTTCTTAATTAAACGTCTTGGAATATTGCTTGACTTTGATATTTGATATGACTGTGTAAATTATGTCGATGTTACATATTGCAAATGGTAGTATATAATAAAAATATCTTCACCGTATCATCATAACAATGAGAATCTTCTAAATCTAAGAAGTATATAAAGGAGAAGAAAATTGTATTTCAAATATTATCCTACCCTATCACGAGGTAAGCATTATTCATTTGAGTTTGAGAT
This sequence comes from Artemisia annua, assembly GCA_014162995.1. Lineage (NCBI taxonomy): Eukaryota > Viridiplantae > Streptophyta > Magnoliopsida > Asterales > Asteraceae > Artemisia > Artemisia annua. The sequence goes on from LBNU01011326.1 coordinate 70,649, forward strand.
CATGTGATTCATGTCGTCATACTGTAAATACTTAGAATGAGTTACTAATGAATGCTCCAAATTCGATATTATAGTTTATGGAAAAATGTTGTAATAACGCATTAATTAAAAAATAATTTATGTAACTTACTCACATTAAAAGATTACATATGAAAAGCCTCATTTAAATATAACATTTTGCAAAAAACCTCTTCACATTAAAGAAAGAGATCGACAAGTCACGAAAATTGTATCAAGAACAAAACATGCAAAATGCTAATGAACAACAACGACAAAGACAACAACAAGAAGAACAACAACAAGAACAACGCCACGGCCACCGGTGTCAATATAGATGAATGCTTAGCCTTCATATTAATAGTACGTTACAAATTGAACATGCAATATTTTACTATACGAATTATAATTTATACTCTTGAATATACTAATCACTTTAATGTTTTAGGTTTTTATAGTTTTGTTAAAAAGGAAATTTGTTTTATAGTTCGCTTTTAATAATGTAATTTATTTGAACAACGAAGTCCGTCTTTCACAAAAAAATGAGAGTTTCAAACATGAACCGAAAATTAATCCCGAACATTACGAAAAAAATAATTAGAGCCAACCTGTGTGCATCGCATGGGTCCTGAGGCAGTCCAAACCTGTGTGCATTGCACGTGGATGAATATAAAAGGTCTCCAACATTAATGTCATCGCTTCATATTTAAAATAATTTATGTAACTTATACATATTAAAAAATTACATGTGAAGAGACTCTTTTCAATGTAACATCTTGAAAAAAATCTATTCACATATACTCTTTTAATGTCAATAAACTATTTTAAATGTGTGTCATGCTTAGAAATGTGATACCATCACAGATAGATATATAATGACGAAAATAAGTTCTGAAGATTACGATATAAAAACATATATACAGCCCATGTGCAACTCAATAAAGTATTCTAAGTACGTATAAAACTTAGCAAAATGTGTGACACCTTGAAAACTTAAATATAAAATGACGAAAATAAATGCCGAATATTACGCTATGAAAACTTATATACAGCACATGTGCATCGCACGGGCATTGTTGACTATCATAAGAAATAGTTATAACTTAGCCCAATGTATTAATATTAGTTAGTTCCAATAAAAAATGATAGAGTCAAACCAAAATAAATAGACAAAAAATATTACGTAAAAAATACATCTTAAAAGATTACATGTCAATAAACTATTTTAAATACGTATCATGCTTACAAAATGTATGCTACCATGACAACTTATATATACAATGACAAAAATACGTCCCGAATATAAAATGACGGATCCATGATCAAAATGACAAAAATTTGTGCTGAACAATAATAATTTAAATATATAATACCATCATATACAGCCCGGGGCATCGCCCGGGTCTGAATGACTCGTATTTATAAATGTAGTTTTCAAGCTTATGCATAATTTAAAGCGTCGCAAAATATTTATAAATACTACATAATTTAATTTTATACTAGTATAAGGGATAAAGTTAAGAAATTATTCTCAAAAGTAATTTTCTTCGCTTCTTTAAAAAAAACACAAATACCAGGCCCAAATTGCCAATACCCGACCTATATACGTGGTTTTCATAACATTGTAAGTTGTAACCAGACTCATTAAAAATGCCTCAAAAAGGCGTCAAGCCTCACGCTATATCATGCTTTTCCACGTCTCATCTCACATAACACCTAGGTCTATTTCGTAACGTGAAGGTCACACCTCGTCATATAAAGGCGCCATTGACACATCATTTAGAACCCTGATTTAATTTAACAAGTCTAATACTCCATGATACCTATTATTTATTTATTTTTTAATTTTTTTAATTTTTTTTTAACTTTCTTCCGCCTCGCATAAAAAATAACCAACCTTGCCAACTCACAACCCCACACACGCCCCCACCCTTTGCCTCGCAAATCTTTTTTTTTTTTCTTTCTTTTGTTCTTTCTTTTTTTTTTCTTTTTTTTCCTGTTAAAAAATTTCACCCCAAAAATTTATAACTATAATGCGCAAATGTGAAACACATTTTTTTAGTGCATCATTGAATTTGAATCATGTTCGAGGAACATTTCTTTAAATATGATTGTAGACATTAAATTGTATTTAGATCTCGTAAGATTTGTGTTTGTGTTATCCTATCATTAAGTTATTATCTATTATGTTGATGACATAGATAATATATATGTTCCAACGAACATGATACTCGCACAAAACAAAAATGTTGATAAGAAAAAATAAATGTTCGATTATCATTAAGTTTTTTTTTTCTTTTTTCTTTGGTAAAAAAAATTCACGCAAAAAAAAAATATTAATAATAATAATAACTGTAATACACCAATTCTTTAACTGTGATAAACATTTTTTTAGTGCATCATTGAATTGAATCATGTTCGAGGAACATTTCCTATTGTACACATTAAATTGTATTTAGATCTCACAAGATTTGTGTTTGTGTTATCCTATCATTAAGTTATTAGTCTAGCATATTGATGACATAGATAATATATATGTTTCGACTAACATGCATGGTACTCGCACAAAACAAAAATGTTGAGAAGCTTTTATGTTGATTTATTTATTTTTTATTTTTTATTTTATTTTTTTTTATTATTTTTTTTATCTCATCGAATAGTCTCAACATGGAACCATATTTGTCCATAAGGTTTTTCACAATATTTTGCGAACTCGACAAGTATGGTTAGATAAAATTTAAATTGACGATACTTTAAGTTAAAGTTAAAGTATAGGCACACTACTTTGGGTGTGTTTAATGTAAAGTTTAGGAGCTTTTATAGAACTTGAGCTTTTAAAATAATATAGCTTATAAATTAAGCTTAATTTTACATGCAAGCCTTTAAAATCTTTTAATTTTCATAAGAGCTTCTAAAAGAAGCTATTTGGATATTGTTTTTGAGGAGCTTAATCTTTTGAAGATATTAATTTGCATAAATACCTTATGCATTTATATTGTGAATTAATTTGTTTGTCATATATTGTCATTATTCACTTATAAGTTACAGGCTTACAGCTTTAACTAGTTTATCAAACATATTTGAAAGTAAAAGCTTCAACTTCAGTTCTCACAAGCTTCAACTTTAGCTAATTTGTCAAACACACAATTCTATAAATGTAAAATGATAAATAGATAAGGTATTTCCTATTTGGGTTACCTGAAAAAAGTGAATCTTTGACTAAAATATACGTGGTCTGAGAGGAGTATTAATTACCGTGATCGTTACCTACCTCTTATCTTGATATCCTTAAAAGAAGTTTAAACTTGAGAACACAAGTTAATACATAAGGATTACTAACCATTGATTTATAGATAATAAGCATGCAGATAAGATGACTAAGAGCTCGAGGTGCAATGACATTTGGCCCACTACACCCTCCCACCTCGAGCCAAACAAAATGCCATGAATCTGGCTTGCGCAAAATGAAGAAAATGCAAATTTTTTGACCCTTGAGGTTACAAAAGGCTAGTTTTTTTTTTTTTTTTTTTTTTTTTCTCTCTCTCTTTTCTTTTCCTTCAGTTTTCTTTGTGTTTACACACTTTATTTTTACACAACCATTTTTACACACAACAAAAATCTTTCACTTACATTTCTTTACTATATCACACAAAATGTTTTAACATCCAAATGATCATTTTTCAATAACCTTCTAGGGATGTCGCAAGCTCCAAACTCATCATCTTCGTCAAATCCCGCTACACCTTCATTCGCAAACCCAATATCTTCTTCTTCTTCTTCTTCTTCAGTTTTCTTTATGTTTACGCACTTTATTTTTACACAACCATTTTTACACACAATAAAAGTCTTTCACTTACATTTCTTTACTATATCACACAAAATGTTTTAACATCCAAATGATCATTTTTCAATAACCTTCTAGGGATGTCGCAAGCTCCAAACTCATCATCTTCGTCAAATTCCGCTACACCTTCATTCGCAAACCCAATATCTTTTTCACAACCTAATTTGCTTCGTTTGATAGCAATATACTATGCCACCATACACACCCGAGCAATATTCTCTTCAATAACAACAACAACTACTTCAACATCTTCAACAAAATTCACCACAATGTTATCCATCACAATAAACGCAACCAACAACACCACCACAACCACAAAACCTGACATAGGACGCGCGGAAACGTATTTAAATGAACCCTAATCTAAGGGTGAATAACAAAGGCGCACCTTGCGGGAATAAAACCCAAATAAAAGTAAAAAATCTAAAGAAAATTTTATTAGTGATTAATGATCAAAAGATGCCTTACAATGAAACAAAAGCCCTATATTTATAGGGTAGTAAAATTTGTAGAGAAAGAAAACCTAATTATACTAGAACAAACAAAATAAAGAGACTAAAATAAAAAATCACGACACAAATAAAAACCCTGTACGAAACACCAGTAGGGTTACTTATGCTTGGAGTAGAGTTAATTGGAAGTAACTTTCTGAATCCAGTAACCTCAGTATGTTTAGGAGTAGGATTACTTATGTAGAAGTATCCTTACTCCTACGAACTATCAATAACGTTCTCATCATTCCCCCTCACTTAAAAATAACTTGCCCTCGAGTTCTCACTGTCAAGATCTACATCTACCTCGAACAACCTCTCACGACGAACCTTATCTTGGGTAGATTTGCACTTCACATTAACTCGAGTACTTTTCCAACGATCACCCCATAACCTCAAATGTTGAGTTATGCACTTCTTATTAACAATTCCCAAGTCTTCAGTTACAATAAAAATAGTTTCTTTGCTTGCCATTGAAAACTTTGTTGGCTTTGTGATAATCATATTTAAAGTAAATCTACAATTAAAATCACAAACCTTTAAATCATTGACACATTCGGGATCCGTTTTTAGCTCATAATCAAAACCCTTCATATCTCCCTCAACCTTAGAATCCGCAAATCCTTCATCACAAGTCTTCAAAGTATCAACTTTTTTTGTTGTTTCCAACATGAAAGTTGAAATCTTGTCTTCATGTCGTGGATGGACTTTAGATTCTTGGACTTTCTCAACATACTCTTTAACAACTTTATCATTCGAAATCTTTTCTTTCGCTTACCTCGGACTTTGATAATTTTGGTTTGACATTGAGTTGAACTATATCGATACTTTTTCCTTCCCATGAGAAAAGATAAAGATTTTTTTGAAGATCATACATGCCCTTAATCTCTTGTACCTAAGGTCTTCCAACAAATTATCACAATTATTAAAATCATCCACAATACAAAATATCTTTCTTTCATAATTTTTCCCAATAGTTACCAGAACCCTACAAACTTGTTAACCTTCAATTGGACAAACTTCCATTGATAATTTTAAGAAGTCCACCAATTTTCTTGAAAGCAAATTATTTATGCAACAACCATTAATAATTAAAGAACATACCGAATTATTGATTAGAATTCTTGAACGAAAAATCTTGGTTGTAGTCAATCAATCCTCCACCTTGATTCCTTCCTCCCATTCACCAACCATCCTATTATTGAACGGGGATTGGTTGCACCTACGGTTTTCAATAGATTTGCCTACAATTGGACGAATTCTTGAACCTACATAATTGCTACCCTCGCGATTCTTGTGGATTGATGCCCCACATACGATCACGGAACGTAGTTCTTCTAGCATAGTGTAACACCTGTCAAGTTCTTTCATGGATTTGGTAAAACCATGATCCATGTACTCTCTAGACCATACCCCACCAACAATATGGGTTTTTAAATCTTCTACACCATTCAACATCTAGGATGCTAACAAGCTCTAAACATTAATTGAAGTAGAACCTTCTACACCAATTACCACCAAAATACTAACCTGGCTCTGATACCAACTAATGCAGGACCCGCGGAAACGTATTTAGATAAACTCTAATCTAAGGGTGAATAAACAAGGCGCACCTTGTGGGAATAAAACCCAAATAAGAGTAAAGACTCTAAAGACAATTTTATTAATGATCAAAATATGCCTTACAATGAAAGAAACGCCCTATATTTATTGGGTAGTAAAACTTATAGAGAAAGAAAACCTAATTATTCTTGAACAAACAAAATAAAGAGACTAAAATAAAAAATCACGACACAAATAAAAACCCTGTAGGAAACACCAGTAGGGTTACTTATGCTTGGAGTAGAGTTACTTGGAAGTAACTTTCTGAATCCAGTAACCTCAGTATGTTTAGGAGTATGATTACTTATGTAGAAGTATCCTTACTCCTACTACTAGTAACTTACTCATCAAAACCGAACAAGCACTATAAGAAACCTGCGAAGAAAAGGCAAAAGACACGCCAAAAAATAACCACCAACACCACCATAACAACCAAAAAAGATAAACACTCGTTGGACTCGCCAAAAGATAAACACTCGTTAGCCTAATGATGTTGCCGTTTCTGAGGATAACTAAGTCAGAAATGACCAAGATGAGCTATCAATTTGGTTCAAGCTTCTTAATGAGTTCAACAAATCTTCTCTACACAAATGCAGAAAGGATATAATTACGGGGAAGTGGGCAACGTTGAACGATAATTGCCAAAAGTTAAACTCTATCTACAAACGTTTAAAACGTTTAAGTAGAAGTGGTGAAAACGATGTTGATCTTGACTGCTGTAGGAGTTCGTTTCGCGATAAGGCAAAAGAAAAAACATTTACTTAAGACGGGCCATGGGAAATCTTGTAAAAACACCCAACTGGGATGCGGCCGAGCCCGTTGATCCGGTTGATGTCACCGGATCTACTGAGCTATTCGGAGAGGATCCGAGACCACGTCCCACTGCAAACTACGTCCCATGGAAAAAACCTAAATTGTAGACCACATCGGGCACCTCGGGGATTAACCCGCAAGATTTTGAGGAGACTTTACAAAATTAATTTAGACTCAAATGAGAGGCATCTCAAGAGATGTGCGCGGTGACTAAATCCGAAGACACAACAATAATGGAGTTGGAAGAAATGAACTTTCTCGACTCTAGCACCAGGGGGTTATTGGAGGAGGATGCATTTATCATCAACATGCAAAAAGAATAAATCCGAGCAAAATATAGAAGTGATATGTAATCGTCTACGCTTTTTTTTTTTTTTTTTTTTTGTGTTTTTTTTCGTATTGCAATTTGTATTTTTATTTTAACGAATAAAAAATTTGTTATTTTAAAAGAATTATAAAATAAAATGAAATGATATGTTTAAAAAGTGAGATTTTGACTTGACTGACTGATGAAGATGTATTTTTTATAATTATTATTATTATTATTATTATTATTATTATTATTATTATGTTTGAGTGATATCAAAGTGAAAGAAAAAAAATAATATCGTTGCACATAGATAGCAGTTTGGCTTGAGCTGTGCAACTTTGCTCTAACCACTAATTTATAGATGTCCATGTCTTACGAGCTTCATGTTTGTCAAAAATCCCTATCTTATCTATAAGATTTACAGTATATCTTATTGTTAAATAAAGTATATTTTTGGAATAACATCTAAAACAAGTCTTCACAAAAATACAAGCAACTTTAAATAATTCCCCATTTCATAAAATTCTTTTTCTTTTTTGGTAACACCATTTCATAATTAAGGTTGGAACTTATCAACATCAATTACATTAAATCCAATCAATAATTATTCAAAAATAAAACTTTTGTCCAAACAATCCCATTGGTTATTGCACATTAAAATATCATTCCATTTAATAATACATTATCATGTTTTTTTTCCATAAAATAATAATAATAATAATAATAAATTATATGAAGCCAAAAGGCCAAAAAGGACGGAAGGTAGAAAGAATCTAGAAATGTGAGTTGATGTGTGATACATAAGTAAGTACTCTCTATGTTTCTTTTCTCTCTCTATCATACAAACTTTGCTGAAAAACATAAAACCATTTTTTTTTAAATATTATATAAAATTATAAAAAGATAAAAAAAAGATTTGCTGGCCAAATAGGCAATGCTTTTAATGATGAAATCAAAGCAATATTTATGCTAAAAGACCATAAGTTGACAAATCAGAGAGAAGGAGAGAGAAAAAACTAAGGAAAGAGATCTTATCTCAAAATCACTTCTCTCAGTTTCATTCTCGTATCTCTTATATGATCAGAAAATCTGGCCCATCGGATCCTAGATTTTATATTTTTATATTTTTATAAACTTTGACATATATACTACTGCTAGAGCTTCATTTCAAAGGATATTTAACAACATGAGGTAGACTTTCTTAGTATCTTTTAATGTACATATGTTTCTTTGTTTCATTAGTTGTAGATTTTGCTCTTCATGTTATATATATGTTGTGTTTTTTTCCCATAGTTTTCATATGTTGAATTTTAGTGAATTTGGGTTAATAATTTACATATGTTTTTTTAAGGTTAGTTTTTTAGATAATTGTTGGTGGGTTAAAACTTAAAGCTACTTTATTATTATTATCTAAAATTGGGAGATTGTATATTCATATGATTTGTTTGGTGAGATATTTCTGTGTTTGATATGTTGCTTTCATGACAAGTATCTGAGTATCTCGATTATGTTGTGTTTTGTGTTGCTTTGCTTTCATATTAAAATCTTAGTCAAGAATTGTTATTGTTACTTGTTTTGAGGATCAATGGTTGTGTGACTTGATTTTGATGTAGGAATGGCTACTAAAGTACAACCTAAGACGTATTTTCCAAGTTCTATGATGGATCTAAACAACGGTTTGTGCAATGGTATGTGGGACCTGTATCGCAATGGCATGACCTCTGTCTCTGAAAGAAGTCAATGTTATGACCCTTTTTTGATGAGGCAGCAGATGGATGGATGCATGGGATATTCGAAAGAGCAAATGAAGCAAACTATTTTGAAGCAAGACTCGATCTTTAGGCATCAGGTCTGTTTGACTTTGCAACTGGAATTCGAGATTTTGAATTACTTTATTTATTTAACTTTTGGTGAAACTTTGGTGTTTTACTAATGTTTTCTTATGTCGTTACAGGTTCAAGAACTTCATCGTTTGTATAAACGACAGAGAGACTTGATGAACGGTCTTACAAGGAAAGAGCATTGTAAAGTTACAATGCTAGACGAAGCACCAAAGTCGAATCATTTCTTAAGTCAAGTTCTTTCACAAAAAGTTATTGATTTAGAACTGCCCGCTGGCGTAGACGGGGATAATGTAGGAAAGCAACTGNTATATTTTTGATAATTGAATTTGGGTTAATAATTTAAATATGTTTTTTTAAGGTTAGTTTTTAGATAATTGTTGGTGGGTTAATAACTTAAAGCTACTTTTAATATTATTATCTAAAATTGGGAGATTGTATATTCATATGATTTGTTTGGTGAGATATTTCTGTGTTTGATATGTTGCTTTCATGACAAGTATCTCAATTATGTTGTGTTTTGTGTTGTTTTGCTTTCATATTAAAATCTTAGTCATGAATTGTTTGAACCATATATTGTTACTTGTTTTGAGGATCAATGGTTGTGTGACTTGATTTTGATGTAGGAATGGCTACTAAAGTACAATCTAAGACGTGTTTTTCGAGTTCTATGATGGATCTAAACAACGGTTTGTGCAATGGTATGTGGGACCTGTATCGCAATGGCATGACGTCTGTCTCCGAAAGAAGTCAATGTTATGACCCTTTTTTGATGAGGCAGCAGATGGATGGATGCATGGGATATTCGAAAGAACAAATGAAGCAAACTATTTTGAAGCAAGACTCAATCTTTAGGCATCAGGTCTGTTTGACTTTGCAACTGGAATTCGAGATTTTGAATTTCTTTACTTATTTTACTTTTGGTGAAACTTTGGTGTTTTACTAATGTTTTCTTATGTCGTTACAGGTTCAAGAACTTCATCGTTTGTATAAACGACAGAGAGACTTGATGAACGGACTTACAAGGAAAGAGCATTGTAAAGTTACAATGCTAGACGAAGCACCAAAGTCAAGTCATTTCTTAAGTCAAGTTCTTTCACAAAAAGTTATTGATTTAGAACTGCCCGCTGGCGTAGACAGGGATAATGTAGGAAAGCAACCGGTCCAAAATGTTCATAGTTTGGCTGATCTTAATGAACCGATTAAGGCGGAGGAAGCGTCTTTTGCAGCATCTATCATTAGCAATAACAGTGGTCAATATGCCACGAAGAATAGTATTTTTTCACACCAGTCAAATTTGTTGCAAGTTGAGCCAAAGAAGTCTCTTGAGCATTTATCGAGAAAAAGGACTTTGTTTGGTATTGAGCTCTCTGAAAGCAGCCACTCGCCATCTTTTGATTCTTCACAATCATCTTCATGGGATCTAAATTCTTCAACACCTAATTACAACCGTTGGATTGGCTTATCTGATACAGCCAGGAAAATACCGGAGGTTTTCTCAAGCAATAAGCGTGTTATTAGCAGTTCAAGATTTATGACAAGTTCCCATCAAAATGGCGTCATTGATGGGAAAAAGAACCATGAAAACCTTGAAAAACAGTTGCCTCATTGGCTTATGGCGACCAAAGGGAAAGAAACAACCCTTTATCAGATGAATTTGGATTCTTTGCAGCATCACTCTCAGCAGTTTTTTAAGAAAGCTGAGACGACAAAAGACACCAATGGTCCAAAAGTAACGAAAATCCTTGGGGTCCCCATTATTGACGTGCCCAGCAACTCCAAGGATTCGGTCAAAGAAAGTGTTAAAAGTAACCACGTTTCGGAACTAAGACATCACATTGACTTGAATTTGACTTTTGATGAAGAAGAGGATCCTTCATCGACATCATACATCCCAGAAGCCGTTGTAAAAATTGCTACAATGGAGATCGACTTAGAAGCTCCTGCAGCCCTTGAACCCGAAATAGATGACGCACATGAGGAACTTGTTAAAGCTGCAGCTGAGGCTATAATATCCATTTCATCATTTGAAGAACCACAAGCAGCCGACACTTTGCTGATGTGGTTTGCGGAGGTAATTGAATCCGGTGAGAGCACTGATAACAATTCATTAAAGGTTAATAGTAAAGATTCTATTCCTCACGGTATGGATTACTTTGAGTACATGACATTAAATTTGCAAGAAATCGAAGAAGAGAACATTTGCTATGCGCCAATGATTTTGGAGGAAAAGGAAGAAGAGGAATGTTTGTTAAAAAAACGAGCGACTAGAAAAGGACAAGGGAAGAGGGGTAGGCAGAAGAAAGATTTTCAAAGGGACGTATTGCCTGGCATTGTTTCTTTATCAAGGCGAGAAGTGACTGAAGATCTTCAGACATTTGAAGAGGCGTTTACTGGCATTGGTGTTTCTTGGCAGTCTAGTTTCTCAAAAAGGAAAGCTGCTGGTAAGAATGGAAGGGGAAGGCGGCGTTTGGTTGTCCCCACCCCACGCTCTCACACACCACCACCACCCTCACCGCCACCACCAGCGTCTGTTGACCAGAATGTTTGTAGGGAGGTGGCGATGGAGGAGAAAAGTCTTCTTAGTGGATGGGGAAAAAGGACGAGACGTTTGCCTAGACAGAGATGTCAAAATGGTGGTAGTCATCACTCTCTTGCTCTAAAGTGTTGAGCTATAAATCGTCCGACCGTTGTTGTACATAATTATACAGTAGACTTCCTAATTCTGTGTCTCCCTGTAGTCCTGTACTACTACTGATGACACTTGCATCAACAATGTTTGGTTGTTTGGCAAGATAAACAGCATTTTGTTTTATGAGTTTGACATAAACGGAAAAACAGTTGTTGATTGATAGTACTACCTTTACTACTTCAACTGCTAACATTTATGTGCTTGTACTTTGATTATCACTGTTAAATAGTCATATACGTGTCAATCTTATATCGACAAAGAAGTCGATGCAACGAGTTTACCATGATCAAATCATCAAAACTATGTCAAACGGACAATATTTGGAAAAGGTTTCTTCTACTAAAGTAATGGCACTATTAGAAGATTTGATTCTATAGTTAAATAGATAAACCAAAAGTAGTAGAGGATCAAGTCAAACGAAAAAGCAAAAGGGGTTATTGATTTGTTGCATAAAGCATACAAACATTGGTCGGATTACTAAGGTAACACACTTCGCTTGCATCTACAAAAGGCTTGAACTTTAATAATTTGTACTAAATAAAAGCTCAAAGTATATTAAAGTTGGTGTGTGACAACAAGACGTGTTACTTTTCGTATTTACTCAAATTAAAGCTCTAATTCCTTTTTAGGGAACAATCCTTGAAAAATGAAGACAAAAACTTATGATACAAAAGGGAATTACAAGAAAAAAAAATAGGGATAAATCTTTAAAAATGTACCATACTTGTCACAAAAATTACTTTCGTGTAGCGAACAAAAAAAATAGCTTTTTGATGTACTGAACTTTCATTTTTTGGCCTTTTTTTTATGTACTATTGACATTTTTGCCCCTCAAAATATTAAAAATCCAAGGGCAAAAAAGTCACGAAAATACATAAAAAAGGACAAAAATGAAAGTCCAATACATCAAAAAGCTATTTTTTTTTGTACGCTACACGAAAGTAATTTTTGTGACAAGTATGGTACATTATTAAAGATTTTTCCCAAAAAAATAATCAGAAAATATAGAAGTAATAAGATGTAAGAGTGTAAAGAACCTAGCCGAGTACACGCTCAACTCGTTTAACGTAGAGAAGCTTGAGCTCGTTTCGAGACTTATTAGTAACGTTAAGAGTTAAGCCATCGAGTTATTTTTAAGGCTAGAGAGCTTAGCTTGTGTTAGAAGCGGTAATTTAATTCATGTGTTTCAATAGAAAATTTTATTCAACACTTGTGGATTATGTTGGATAAAGATACAGTGAATCCAAAAAGAGGAATATAATCTTGCAAGTGGATGCAACTTGCAACTCAATTTGGCCTACTTGTGTTTGTGATTCATGCATTAACTACCACTATAAATAGAGCTTATGCAACATCAGTTTGCTCATCCCATTCCAACGAAACATACAAAAATGTTCTTGGTCTCTTTCTTTCTCCTAGTAGTTGTGGGTATTAGAGAGTTTGTGAGGTATCTCCAAGAGAGAAGGTGTAACTCCTAATTTTCTACATAGTGAAACGTATCTTTCCTTTCCCGTGGTTTTTACCCTATTGGGGTTTTCCACGTTATATCCATGTGTCATCTTTTATTATATTTCTATTTTTAGTTGCGGGTTTGCTTCAATCCGGTGTCACTTTTCTCAACAGATTGACTCGTATTTTAGTTACTATCGTTTATAATGTTAAACTCATCGGACTCAAGATCCTAATCAAGCTCGTCTCAAGCTCTAGCTCGTTCATTATATGAGCTTCAAGCTGTTAAAGATACAATGTATGTGAATAAGGGAATCTTGCAAGTGGGACTTCCAACTTGATCTTGGTTGTCATACATGAGGTCATTGACCCTAATTTGCTGCCTATAAAAGGAGAGATCGAAGGCTTCATTTAGTATTTCCTTGTTACAAGAGATATAATTGTATTATCCTTGTAACTAGAGAGAAGGTGTAACTCCTAGTTTACACAGTGAAACGTATCTTTCCTTGCCAGTGGTTTTTACCCTTTTGGGGTTTTCCACGTTATATCCGTGTGTCATCTTTTATTTCATATTTTAGTTGTGGGTTTGCTTCAGTCCGGTGTCACTTTTCTCAACAAGTGGTATCAAGAGCTAAGGTTGAGTGTGTGTATAATTATTTATCGTATGCTCTGTGGTTGCCACTAATTAGTGGACTCTCCACATCAAAAGATAAATAAAATTATACTCACTCAAAAGGTGTTCGTTACTATTATTAACAAATAATAGTTTTGTCGAAAAGTAGATTGTGATTGTAGCAATGGCGGCAAAATTTGAAATCGAAAAATTCAATGGGAATAATTTCTCGTTGTGGAAATTAAAGATGAAGGCTATCCTTAGAAAGGATAAATGTTTAGCGGCCATTGACGAAAGGCCAACTGAGGTCACGGATGACAGTAAATGGGACGAGATGGACGGAAATGCTGTTGCAAATCTTCATCTGGCATTAGCAGATGGAGTCTTGTCAAGCATAGAGGAGAAGAAAAGTGCAAAGGATATTTGGGATCATCTTGCTGATGAGACGAAAAATGTTACGTTTTTAGGGGTCCGTTTGAGTCCTAATTCGTATATTATTTGGTCGGATTTCACCCAAAGTCGTTTCTTTTCTCATTTTAGGTACTTTTGAGGAGAAAATCACAAAAGAAGCCTTTTCGGGCGTTTTCGGAGTGAAAAAGTGCGGAAAACAACAAAATCTCAAAAGACCTTAAAATGCACAGAAGGTGACGGTGTCACAAGCTCCAACGTGACGACGTCAGGAACAACTGAAGTGAAGAATTGGAAGTTACTCATGACGGGCCAGAGAGTTTCTAGCCTATTTTGGTGACGGCGTCAGGGAAGGCCGTCAGATCTGGAACAAGGCGGCGTGACGACGTTAAGGAGGCCATCACAAAACCCTAATCGTCGGCATGACGGCGTCACACCTTGGGCTGACGCCGTCAGCCCGTATTTTCTATATATATAGAACGTTTTTTATTGTTTTAAGAGAGGAACTTGGTGGAGAACTTAAGGGTTAAAACCCTAGCTCGTGTATCACAGACCTTAGAGGGTACTTTTACCCCTCTAACTTGCATGTTTAATCAAAGATAAGTCTTCATTCAATCCATACAATATGTCTATGTGTTGTATGATTTATGTTTGTGCTTTTCTTCCCTTTAACATGCTAGGCTAAATTAACTTGTGTTTGCTTAGATCTAATGAAACCTAACTATTGATTATCATGTGATGTGTATGTTGTGATTGTGATTTGGATGAATGTTTCATCTACGTTAGACTTAAGATGATCTTATATCGGCAAAGAAGTCGATGCAACAAGTTTACCATGATCAAATCATCAAAACTATGTCAAACAGACAATATTTGGAAAAGGTTTGTTCTACTAAAGTAATGGCACTATTAGAAGATTTGATTCTATGTTTAAATAGATAAACCAAAAGTAGTAGAGGATCAAGTCAAACGAAAAAGCAAAAGGGGTTAATGATTTGTTGCATAAAGCATACAAACATTGGTCGGATTACTAAGGTAACACACACTTTGCTTGCATCTACAAAAGGCTTGAACTTTAATAATTTGTACTAAATAAAAACTCAAAGTATATTAAAGTTAGTGTGTGACAAAAAGACGTGTTACTTTTCATATTTATCCAAATTAAAGCTCTAGTACCTTTTTATGGAACAATCCCTGAAAAATGAAGACAAAAACTTATGATACAAAAGGGAATTACAAGAAAAAAAAAATCATAAAATATAGAAGTAATAAGATGTAAGAGTGTAAAGAACCTAGACGAGTACACGCTCAACTCGTTTAACGTAGAGAAGCTTGAGTTCGTTTCGAGACTTATTAGTAACGTTAGAGTTAAGCCAGCGAGTTATTTTTAAGGCTAGAGAGCTTAGCTTGTGTTAGAAGCGGTAATTTAATTCATGTGTTTCAATAGAAAATTTTATTCGACACTTGTTGATCGACTCATGTATTTCAGTTACTAACGTTTATAATGTTAAACTCATCGGACTCGGGATCCTAATCAAGCTCGTCTTAAGCTCTAGCTCGTTTATTATATGAGCTTCAAGCTCGCATAAATTAAACCAAACTTGAGTCAAATCGAGCTCGAGCATAACATCTCACGCTCGAGTAGAGTACTAAGGGGACGTTTGTTTCGGCTTATGGCTTATTTGATTTTATGTTTCATAAGCTCATTTTTTGTGGCTTATTTTGAATCTTCTCAGCTTATATATGTTTCTTATGTTATAATAAGTTTATATAATCCGAAAAGTATCAAAATAAGCAAAAAAAAGTGAGTTACGAAACATAAGACCAAAACCAAATAAGCCACGAGCAAGCTATATAAGCCGAAACAAACCACTTTACAAACCCCATGTTTGGATACTCTCTATTCCTTAAACCCTAAAAGGCTAAAACTATGCATACTTTCAAAACTAGGGATTACTATTATAATCAAACTGAATCAATCTAATTATGATTGGAACAACAATCATCAAAAAACTCAAATCCCAGTCTTGTTTTTTCTCAAATTTAATTACACATAAAACACATTCATCAATTTATACAGAAAAACTAGCTTCATCATTAGATAAATGTAACAACATTAACACACTAAAAAAGCTTCATGCTTGCATACTAATTCATGGTCTTGACACCAACAATTTTTTAAGTTCCAAGCTTTTAACTACATATGCTTTTTTCGGCTTATTAACCGAGTCGAAACCGGCTTTTTATAAAATTATAAGCAATAATCTGACCCTTTGGAATTCAGTGCTTATTGGGTATTTTAAAGCTGGTGAATTTAGTCAAGTTTTAAGGGTTTTCAAAGATTTAAAGGAAAAAAAGATTGGTATTAATGGTTGTGCATTTATGTTTAGTTTAAAGAGCTGTGTGGAGCTCTGTAGGGTGGAATATGGGAAATGTGTTCATGGTGATGTTGTGAAATTTGGGTTGAATTCGGATCGGTTTGTGGGGTCGGCGTTGATTGGTTTTTACGCGGTGTGTGGTGGTATGGTGGATGCGCGTAAGGTGTTTGAGGAAGTTGCTGAGAGGGATGTTGTTGCTTATACGTCTTTGATTAGTGGATATGCGGGAGTGGGTGATTGTGGTAGTGGTNATGAGGATCTTTAGATATCTTAAAGGAACCTCGGATGTTGCATTATGTTATGGGGAATCGGGTTTAACTGTCAGGGGATATGTTGATTCTGATTATGCAGGTGATCTTAACGGAAGTAAATCAACCACCGGGTATGCATTTACACTTTCTGGCGGAACAGTAAGCTGGGTTTCAAAACTGCAGTCAGTTGTCGCTATGTCAACTACAGAAGCAGAATATGTTGCAGCTTCTCAAGCCAGCAAAGAAGCAGTATGGTTGAAGATATTGTTGGAAGAGCTCGGGCACGAACAAGAGAAAATTACTCTATTTTGTGACAATCAGAGCGCCTTGTATCTGGCAAGGAATCCAGCATTTCATTCAAAGACAAAGCATATACGAGTTCAGTATCACTTCGTTCGTGAGAAAGTGGAAGAAGGAACCGTGGATATGCATAAAATTAATACTGATGATAACGTGGCAGATTATCTGACGAAAGCAATCAACTGTGACAAGTTTACATGGTGCCGATCCTCATGCGGCCTAGTGGAAACGTAAGCAACATGGAAGTGCAAGGAAGGATAACGGTGTGAAGATCGATTTAGCTTCAATCGGATCTTCAAGTGGGAGATTGTTAAAGATACAATGTATGTGAATAAGGGAATCTTGCAAGTGGGACTACCAACTTGATCTTGGTTGTCATACATGAGGTCATTGACCCCAATTTGCTGCCTATAAAAGGATAGATCGAAGGCTTCATTTAGCATCCCATTTCTCACTTCTTTTCTTACACATAGTGTATTATTTTCTCCTAGTATTTGTGTAATAGTAGAGAGTTGGTGAAATAGCTCCTAGTACAAGAGATATAATTGTATTATCCTTGTAACTAGAGAGAAGGTGTAACTCCTAGTTTACACAGTGAAACGTATCTTTCCTTGCCCGTGGTTTTTACCCTTTTGGGGTTTTCCACGTTATATCCGTGTGTCATCTTTTATTTCATATTTTAGTTGTGGGTTTGCTTCAGTCTGGTGTCACTTTTCTCAACACAAGCTCGCATAAACCAAACTTTCATCAAATCAAGCTCGAGCATCACATCTCACGCTCGAGATGAGCTAGTACTGAGGGGGTGTTTGTTTCAGCTCATATAGCCAGCTTATGCCTTATTTGATTTTGGGTTTATGTTTCATAAGCTCATTTTTTGTGGCTTATTTTGAATCTTTTCGGCTTATATATGTTTTTATATTCCAATAAGCTTATATAATTCGAAAAGTTTCAAAATAAGCCGCAAAAAATAGCTGAAAATTTTGACCAAAACTAAGCTGGCTATATAAGCCGAAACAACAAACCCCATCTTTGGATACTCTCTATTCCTTAAACCCTGAAAGTATGCATAATTTCAAATCTAGGGATTACTATTATAATCAAACCCTATCTTAAATTAGGGGTGCTTGGGATTGCTTATTGAAAATAGATTATTCGTTAAACGCATAATTATGATTGGAATCACAATCATCAGAAAACTCAAATCCCAGTCTTGTTTTTTCTCAAATTTAATTACACATAAAACACATTCATCAATTTATGCAGAAAAACTAGCTTCATCATTAGATAAATGTAACAACATTAACACACTAAAAAAGCTTCATGCTTGCATACTAATTCATGGTCTTGACACCAACACTTTTTTAAGTTCCAAGCTTTTAACTACATATGCTTTTTTCGGCTTATTAACCGAGTCGAAACCGGCTTTTTATAAAATTATAAGCAAGAATCTGACCCTTTGGAATTCAATACTTATTGGGTATTTTAAATCTGGTGAATTTAGTCAAGTTTTAAGGGTTTTCAAAGATTTAAAGGAAAAAAGGATTGGTATTAATGGTTGTGCATTTATGTTTAGTTTAAAGAGCTGTGTGGAGCTCTGTAGGGTGGAATATGGGAAATGTGTTCATGTTGATGTTTTGAAATATGGGTTGAATTCGGATCGGTTTGTGGGGTCGGCGTTGATTGGTTTTTACGCGGTGTGTGAAGGTATGGTGGATGCGCGTAAGGTGTTTGAGGAAATTAATGAGAGGGATGTTGTTGCTTATACGTCTTTGATTAGTGGATATGCGGGAGTGGGTGATTGTCGTGGTGCTTATGAGGCGTTTGATGTTGTTAAGGTGATGGTGAGTGATGGCATGGAACCGAACCGTGTGACTTTGGTGAGTTTGTTGCAGGTGGTAGGGAAGTTACGGGTGTTGGATTATGGTGAGGTGATCCATGCGTATGCGATTAGAAGAGGGATTGGTTGTCGTGATGAGGTTTTTGAAACTAGTCTTATGGATATGTATGTTAAGTGTGGGGCGCCAAATAGGGCGAACGCTGTTTTTGGTCAAATGAGCACCAAGACGAATGCTTGTTGGAATGTATTGATTGCCGGTCATCTGAAATCGTGTCAGCCTTTCGAAGCTTTGAATCTTTTCTCCCTCATGGCGAAAGAAGGTCACAAGTTTGATTTGATTGCTTTGGCAAATGGGATTTTGAGCTGTGCGACTTTGGGCTTGTTACGGGTTGGTAAGAGCATTCATGGTTATATGTTTAGATACGGAGTTCAGCTTGATCTAGTTGCAAAGACAGCTCTGATTGATATGTATTCAAAATGTGACAGTTGTAGCAAAGCTAGGGTAATTTTTGATACCATAAAGGACAAAGATGTCATTTCATTTAACGTGATGATGGCAGGTTATCTCCAGAATGGGCATTCTCATGAAGTGATTGAAGCATTTCATAACATGAGAAGACTGTGTTTGACTGAAAACGAAGCAACCATTTTGACTGTAGTGTCTGCATTTTCTGATCTGAAAGATATACGACTGGGTAGAAGCATCCATGGATACGTGATTACACATGGGTTCGAGTCAAAAACTGATATTGCTAATCAAGTCATGTACTTGTATGTAAAATGTGAATATATAGACCATGCTAGGCAACTCTTTGATAAAATAAAACACAAAGACTTGGTATCTTGGACATCAATGATGATGGGTTATGAGACTCTTGGTCATGCTAATGAAGCGATAATCTTGTTTCAAACAATGATGAAATCAGAACAAGAAATGAATCCTGATTCCGTTATTTTAACTTGTTTGCTTCAAGCTTTTTCTCAACTCGGGCGTCTAAGCAAAATCAAAGAGATTCACTGTCATGTGATTAGAGTATTAATGGAAAATGAGATCACCATCATGAACTCCTTGTTAACTACTTACAGTAAATGTGGGATGTATAAAACAGCAAGAGATTTGTTTGGTCAAATGGGTACAAGGTGTTTAGCTTCTTGGAACACGATGATAGCTGCATCAGGGATGCATGGTGATTGTTATGGAGCCCTCGAGTTAATCAACCAAATGAAGAAGGAAAATATTGTTCCCGATGAGGTCACCTTCATGTCAGCACTATCTTCTTGCAGCCACGCTGGTTTGGTAGACGTAGGTTTGAATCTTTTTAGGATGATGAAAGATGAGTATGGACTTCTTCCATCAGAGGAGCATTATAGCTGTATGGTTGACTTGCTGGGCCGAGCTGGTCAACTTGACGAAGCATTTGACTTTTTGAAATGTCTTCCACCAGCGTTGAGTGGCTCTGCACTTGGTGCACTGGTGGCTGCTTGTAGAGTTCATGGAAACAATGAAATGGGAGAGGCTTTAGGTAGGTGGCTCTTGGATTTCGACCCTAAAAATTCAAGTTCCTATGGCTTGGTTTCAAACATATATGCAGAAAGCGAGAAATGGAACGAGGCAGCACATATAAGAGCTAGTGCAAAGCAGAGAGGCTTGAGGACGACTACTGGCTGTAGCTTGATAGAAATAGATAGGTAATATAATTCATTACTACACATTGTTGTTGTAACTTTTGTACAGTATAATTAAAATATAGGAATAATGGTATTACATATCTGATTAATGTCGTAATAGTAGTGCGTATCCTGGTTATAAAACCTTAGAGCAACAACGTTTGCTGCTATAAAAGTGTTATGCACACAATGTAGAATGTTGAAGCTTTGGAGACAGTGGAGTAGAAAATGAGAAGTGACAGTATGGTTATGTATGCTAGTCCTTTTTTACTAGTCAAATTCTGAAGTAATTTGTTAAATTTATTGTAGCCATCCAAGTTTGAATCAAAATAAAATGAAGTTCTCTTTTACATAGCCTGTCAAGTAGCGTTTCCATTTAGACCATCAAATTGTACTTTTGTTCATAAATCACTATATCAGTTATGTCTTAAATGTTTTCAGTGTTTTTTCTTCTCTTTTGGGATATGGCATGATTTAATAAGCAATATATTATTCAACTAAGGTCAAGTGCACAAAAGTACTTGCTAATGAAATTCCAAGCACCCACTAACTTGGGAGAAACATGTATTGACTAGAGTATTGGAGTTCCAAGGTTCAGTACTTCAGTGTTCAGTCATTGTTGAAACATAGAATGGGTCACACTTACATTCGAAAAGAAGAGGATTTGGCTTATTTGAGAGATTGTTTTACATAACTTCTCAGGAAGTTGTTTTTTCCGCAATTTAACCTCTACTTTTACTTCAATTTCAAAAACTAATAGTACTAGACTCTAGTGTCAGATACAGCTTACAAAAGAAAGAAGGATTATTTGAAGTAGAAATATGTAGTACCTATAGATAGAAACTATCCACTTGACCAATAATAATGCATAGAAAATCTTTTAACAAAAGTTCCTAACTTTGTACCAAAAGTATCCACACTCTCAGTACTCATTTTAAAACTTGTATTGACTCGGCAGGTTCAACCATTGGAATCAAGAACTGGTTCAGTGACTCGAAGCTGATTTTAGGAGAAAACCAGACTGAACTCAGAATTGGTTGGATCGATTAAAAACGGGCTTTTAAAACATTGCATTGGTCCATAATACATTTATGGAAACTAATCAGTGGGGGCTGCATTAATTGATGTTACGGGGCCATATTAAAATCTTGATCCCTTTTGTAGCAAACGAGACCTAACTTTACTATAGTAGTTCAAGTAACAAAAAATAATTACAAAAAGTAGGTCCTACCGGGAGTCGAACCCAGGTCGCTGGATTCAAAGTCCAGAGTGCTAACCACTACACCATAGAACCCTATATATTGCTTCACCACAAATCAAATACTAGAACCCAAAAGTAGCAAGCAACAACCATGGCACAAGTGTATGATGTCATAATTTTTGGTGCATCAGGTTTCACTGGAAAACATGTAGTAAAAGAAGCACTTAAGTTTGTTTCACCTGATTCACCCATCAAAACCTTAGCTCTAGCTGGTCGAAACTCGACTAAGCTAACCGAAGCCTTGAAATGGGCTGCCCCATATCACCCTGATGTCCCCATTCTTATAGCTGACTCTTCGAACCAGCCTTCTCTTCGTCGTATGGCGTCCCAAGCTAGGCTTGTACTTAACTGTGTTGGCCCGTATCGCCTTCATGGTGACCCTGTTGTCGATGCATGTGTAGAAGCTGGTTGTGATTATTTGGACATTTGTGGTGAACCTGAGTTTATGGAGAGAATGGAAGCAGTTTATTATGATAAGGCAGTTGAGATGGGAAGTTTGGTTGTTTCGGCTTGTGGGTTTGACTCGGTTCCTGCTGAGTTAGGCTTGATGTTTAATTCCATGCAATGGGTTTCACCTGCTGTCCCGAATAGAGTTGAAGCATACGTGCAACTTGAGTCGACTAAAAGGATCGTGGGTAACTTTGCAACGTATGAATCTGCGGTTTTGGGGTTGGCTAATGCTGGTTAATCTTATGAAGTTGCGAAGGTCAACAAGGCGCAAAAGAGCCCGGCCTTCGGTAATGCTTACTGTTTGGCTTTGTTTCTTCATTTTATTAATTGCTATACATTTATCATTTTGTGTAATCTTTCAAAAACATATGCATCAAGTATTGATCATTATGAATATGTCGATTTTCTTAGATCCCTGGTTATGCTCCTCCTCCAAGAGGATTCGAAGTAGAGCACCAAAAAAAGATTGGACTTTGGGGAATCAAACTCCCTTCAGCCGATGCCTCTATTATCCGGAGAACACTCTCGTTCCTTGCAGAGTACCCCAGTGGTCTAGAAGGTGGCTATGAAGATCCTAAACATGCCGAGAAACGAGCCACCTTTTGGTCACAAATTAAACCTGCTCATTTCGGAGTAAAGATGGCTACCAAGACTCGTTTGGGTCTCCAGCTTTTCATCGCAGTTGGAACAATAATTGGGAGACTCAGCAGCTCCCCTCTTGGGAGATGGCTTTTATTAACATTTCCTGCTGTTTGCACTTTTGGCCTTTTTAAGAAGAATGGCCCGACCGCTGCTGAAGTAGCTGGTGGTAGTTTTAAGATGTGGTTTGTTGGTCATGGCTTTAGTGATGCGAGTCGTGTTTCTGGAGAGCCTGATATGGAAGTTGTGACGAGAATAAAGGGACCCGAGATTGGATATGTTACAACTCCTATCATTCTTATTCAATGTGCTCTGATACTTTTAAAGCAGCGGGGAGATCTACCAAATGGCGGTGTCTTTCCTCCTGGGATCGTTTTTGGTCCAACTGATCTTCAAAGTCGATTACAGAAGAATGGGATTTCTTTTGAAGTGATTTCAAAGAGCGCTATCTCTGCATAAATAAAATGTTACTTATTCTCAATTCTTCGTGTTAATTAGTTTTCCATTCAAGTTATTACTTTAAGAGCATGGGGAGTCATAACGCCTCCCCAGCGTTATTCATATGTGGCACTGAATCAACTTGGTAACGCACGTTATGCCCATTTCCAGCATCGGGGCGTTGTAACGTAAGTTGCTATAGCAACGGGCGTTGTAACGCAAAAGAGACTAAAAAAAAAAATTGTGTTATTGAGTGTTCTTTCTTTGTGTTTTTTGGTGTTATGTTATTTGGTGTTGAGATGATGTGACGCTGACGTGGCGCTGAGTTATGTTGTAACTTAAGTTATGACTCCCATGCTCTAACATGCAGCTAGTTAGAAGTCTAAATTAAACGTTCAAAAAAAGAGTTTAAGGACCCTCAAAATACCCAAAAATCATTAAAACTCATAGTAATGAGCCAATGAAGCATATCTGAGAACTAAATTAGCATAGTACGACAATCATTAATGTACAGTTATTTTGACCAAGACAATTATTGTGATTTGAGAAGATGCGATCATGGAGTAAAGACCTACTTAATATTGCTCTATCCATACGAAAACTAATTAGTTTGTATCACAAAAAAGAAAACGAAACGGTCACATTAATTTGGTCGTTTTATACAGAATTTGACCGAGTGTGACAGTTGTCTTGCTAAGAAGAAGTAACATAACACATGCACACATCACTTTTTTCAAACATTTAGTCATCGTGGTTTGCTCTCGATAATTACAGGGACAACCATTCAGACCAAAATTAGATCGTACGAAAAGTGGAACTACTAAAGATTAATATATGCTTATATGGTTATCTGCTCATTAGTCGTCGTTTATATCATGAACACATACGATCCTGTATAAGAACAAGTTAATAATAGAACTTCGGTATGTATGTTGCTTAAAGTTGAAAATAAGCTTATGCTGATAAACAAGGTTAAATCTTCTTTGTTTAGTACTTTTTCATTCTAAAATGAGTGTTCACTATAAAGTAAAATGCTCAATAGCTACATCATAAAATGAGTGTTCACTAATACGTCACCTCACAATAAACAAGTTTCACGAATATTTCAATTAAGACACTCAAATATTAACTACACATAAAAAGAAAATATGTTCTTTAAAACCTAAAAAACTTAAAAAATAAATAAAATAATAATAATAATGTGCTATGCTCTCAAAATACTCTTTAATCTTAATGTGCTAATATTAATAGGTTTAAATTTCCAAATTTTTCTTTAAAGTACTACCAAAAATAGTTGAATTATGTTTTTACAAAATTTGTCATATGTTTTTAGAACCATAGACCATTAAAATAGTTGCTCTCATTTTCAATTTCACTAAATAGTTTTATATGTTTTTTGACATATTTTATAAATTATTATTTTACTTAAGTTATCGTATGTTATAACATTTTTAATTACTATTTTATTATTTAATGTTGTATGCATACACGTTATACGAAATACTTAGCCAAAATACCACAACTATAATTATTTTCACCTACAAAATCTACTCATTATAAACGAGCGTATGTCTAATATTATATAAACCAGAATAAAATTATTAAAGTTTAAACATTGTTAAATTCTATTAAAAATGCGTAACATGACCATTATCAAATTATAGCATGGTAATAAATACTCATTTTATAATAATATACTTCAAATAACTTCATGTACAACAGAATGATACACTTTTGAAAGAAAAAAAAATCACAAAATATTAATGTAATCAAGTTTGAGAAATGTTTTGTTTAAGCCATTTTAACATAAAAATTTTATAATAATTTAACATTGTTAAAACTTGATTTTTTTTTTTTTTTTTTTTTTTTTTTTTTTTTTTTTTTTAATTTTTTTTAAGGGGAAAAGAAGGTAATGAAAGAAAACAAAAAATATATCACGTTCTTGAATTTTTTTAGAGAGAAAAAAGAAGTAAATGTAAAGAAAAAGAAAGGATATTTTAGCAATTTTATGAGATATTGTTTCAGCCTAAATTTGAAAGGAAACAAAATCCTTTTCTTGTTTATGAAAAATAGCAGGGTACCCGCGCGATGCGGCGGCGGGTACCCTGTGACTAAATTTTCTGGCGAACAAATGTTATTTTGTTTTGGGCTGCTGGATTCGGATTTATGTTTTGGAAGCTTAATTAGATTGTACATTGTAGTTAAATAGTTGTATGTTTTGGTGAAATAATGAATTAAATTGTGTATTAGTTGTATGTGTTGAATAGTAGTTTTTAGTTTTATTTGTTCTTCAACTACTTGTAAATTATGCTTTCTCACTTGTATTTTTGAATGAAAGGGTGTTTTTAATAGTGTATTAATTGTAATATGAGTAGTGTGTTTTTAGTTTTATATATGCTTTAGATACTTGTAAATAATGCTTTCAAGGTTGTATTTGCTTAAAATTGTATTAATGGTGGTCTTAAAATATTAAAGAGGAGGGAAGTGCCTTCCTCTATTATAAGTAGTATAGATATAGATATGCTCTTTAACTTATTTTTTATTTGTTGGCTTTTTATACAAATAAAGGGTAAAAGAAATAAGATTACTATTTTTTTTCTTTTCTTTTCTTTTCTTTTTTCATTCAACTTAAAAACACAAAAATATAAGATATCATTCTTTTTTCCTTTCACTTCATTTCAACTTAAAAACACCTATTTTTATGACACTTTTCTTTAAAAAATAGTTTTATATCTTTGTACTTTCATACGGAATATTTAATTTTATATATACCCAAAATAAATGCATAATATACAATACTTTTAAAGCATGTTTGAACATAACACAAGATTTTTAAGAGGGTATTGCATATTTTTTTAAATGATTACTAGTACTAAAGTTGGCTTATAAAGAATTTATTATGTAAAACTGAGGGTTGCACGTCCTCAGAAAAGACATATTTTACAAAAAAAAATTTACATTTTGTGGCATAAAATTAGATGCGGGTCCTGCCTTTGAATAAATATGAAATGTCCATCCACTTAAAGGCCTGGTGGCAAAAATGCTTGTGACTATCACTTTAAAATGTGTGAGGTCTCAAGTTCAATTCTTGCTAGGTGCAAACAACATTAAGTGGCCACGCCAACCTCTTGAAAAGGGAGGCTTTACCTTGTTTGAGTCTGTGTGGCGATGGGTTCAAATCCCGTGAATTAGTCGGCAAAAGGCGGGAAATCATGGTGAAGAAGAAGAAGAAGAAGAAAAAAGAAGAAGAAAAAAAAAAATCATTAATATCCCGTGCTTTTCATTTTCTTGTTATAAGTGGTTAAATTTAGACCGACTTCAATTCCATCACCAATAAACCACCCTCTTTACAAAACCCCACACCATTTCACCTCCTTCAACCCAATCTCAAAAAAACCAAAAATGTCACAACAAGCAACAACCTACGACATAGTAATCTTCGGAGCATCAGGTTTCACCGGCAAATATGTCGTACGAGAAACCCTCAAGTTCCTCAACAACACACCAAACTCACCTCTCAAAACCATAGCCTTAGCTGGCAGAAACCCATCTAAACTAACACAAACCTTAAACTGGGCCCACCCTTCATACCCACACAACAACATCCCCATCATTACTGCCGACATTTCTGACCCACTGTCCCTTACTCAAATGGCTTCCAAGGCGAAAGTTGTCCTTAACTGTGTGGGCCCTTTTCGCCTTTACGGCGAAAGGGTTGTCAAGGCCTGTGTGGAAAATGGGTGTGATTATTTGGATATTTGTGGTGAGCCTGAGTTTATGGAGAGGATGGAGGCTGATTATAATGAAAAGGCGGTTGCGAATGGGAGTTTGATTGTTTCGGCTTGTGGGTTTGATTCTGTTCCTGCTGAGTTGGGGTTTATGTTTAATGTGAGGCAGTGGGGGGAGATGGGTGTGCCGAATAGGGTCGAGGCGTATTTGAGCTTGGAGTCGGAGAAGAGGATTGTGGGGAACTTTGGCACGTTTGAGAGTGCGGTTTTGGGTGTGGCGAATATGGATAAGTTGGCGGAGTTGAGACGGTCTAGGCCTAGGCGTGCTCGGCCTCAGGTATGACGTTTGTTGTTGTTTCACTTGTTTGGTGTATGATTTGTTGTGTTTTAGCATTGGATTTCAAGAGAAAAACTTATATCACTTGCAGCTGATCCGATAAACAGCTTGAATTAACAATTCCGAACACCCTCTGCCTGTATTTTGAAACATTGAAACACATATACAGATGTACTTAAAACTGCTTATATTTAATAAACTATGATTTCTTAGTGAACCAAGCATATAGCTTTTTCTATCCGGACTTGATAATCTGTTTATAAACACCCAATGAAGCTGATAAGGAGCTTATTTAAGGGGTGTTTGTGATTGCATATCTGAACTGCACTGCTTATATGTTTCATAAGTAGTTACCAACCTATCCTCTTACTGAAAACTGCTCAGTGATAAGCACATATATAATCTTGTAATCCTAACACTCCAAGCTGAATAAGGAGTTTGGGATTGCTTATTTTAGCTGGCTATCTGTTTTAAAGGTAAGCTGATACCAACCTGCATACTATTAGCCTATTAGGTGCTTAATTACTACAAAGTATAAACAGTTTTACCCAAACACTCAAAGCTGCTTATTTGCTTCTAAAAACGATAAGCACTTAAATAAACATCACAAACACCCTTTAAAAAGGTAATTCCAAACACACTCATAAGCAATCTTAAGTGCCCTCTCAAATTTGATCATGTTATTCTCAGATTCCTGGTCCTGGTCCTACAAAAGGATCAACCATAGAACACCAAAAAAAGATTGGGCTTTGGGCCGTGAAGCTTCCATCAGCAGATGCCGTTGTTGTCCGAAGAACACTGTCAGCCCTTACAGAAAACCCCAGCGGTCTTCAAGGTGTCAATGAGGACCCTAAACAGGCAGAGAAACGAGCTGCCTTTTGGTCAACAATAAAACCTGCGCATTTTGGAGTAAAGATAGCCACTAAGAGTATTTTGGGTGTCATTGGATTCATCGCGATTGGATTATCAATCGGTCTGCTGGGAAGCTTCTCTTTCGGGAGGTGGCTTTTGTTGACATTTCCTTCGGTTTTCAGTTTTGGGGGATTCAAGAAAGAGGGTCCAACCGAGGAACAAGTGGAGAGTGCGAGGTTTAAGATGTGGTTTGTTGGTCAGGGCTTTAGTGACGCTAATCTTGCTTCTCAGAGAAATGCAAAGCCTGATACTGAAATTATAACAAGAGTAATGGGACCTGAAATTGGGTACTTGACAACACCGATCATACTTGTGCAGTGTGCTCTAATCCTCTTGAAGCAGCGCCAGGATCTCCCGAAAGGTGGTGTCTATCCTCCTGGGATCGTTTTTGGCCCAACTGATCTTCAAGATCGACTTCAGGAAAATGGAATTTCTTTTGATTTGATTTCAAAGAATCGCATCTCTATGTAAATGGTATGCCAGTTTTAGTTTATTAGTTTTCTGAGTGCAAATAAAATGAAACAATGTTGTAACAGATGATATGTTTTAATGCTAGAAGTTAAAAGTTCCTATAATACTTTGGCTACAAGGATTCATTCGCAATGCATCTAACTATTCACAGATGAAAAATAAATTCTACTAATTAATAAGCGTTCACTAACAATGTTTTTAATTTTTTTTAATAGAACATGCATACCGGTTTTTAACCAGTTACCATGCAAAGTGATTTTGTTAAATCTTTTTAACAAGTTTGTACAAGATAAAAAACAATGTTTAGCGTCATTATTCCCCTGTAATGGTGTACACCAATAGCAGTTTATTCAAGATGGTTGTGGGCCTAATCAACATGAACATGGTGGCATAAGTTAAAGCCAGACATTGTTCCTGGCCCATATTTGTTGTGTATCTTTACGATCAGTGAACTGTCACCACTCACCAGGTACAAACAAACAATCAAAGTTAAAAGCAAACTGCAAATTATTTTGTTCCCCACAAACCCAAACTTCTGTGGTCCTTAGCTGAAGGATGTGTATATAGTATTACAATTCATTGTGTGTCATCTCCATGTGTGGTGGCAGGTTTAATTTAAACGTTTTAGTTGCTATAATAGATTTTAGTTGTTATAGGTTTGGTTTAAACGTTGTAGTTGCTATAATAGATTTTAGTTGCTTTAGGTTAGGTTTAAACGATTTAGTTGCTATATGTTTGGTTTAAATGTTTTAGTTGCTACTGGTTTGATTTAACGTTTTTCGTTGCTATAATAGATTTTAGTTGCTACAGGCTTGGTTTAAAAACATTAAGAGCATGTCTAATATTTTCACTATATACAACTTTTTACATTAAAATAGTGCAAAAATGCCAAATTTGTCCCCCGATGTCAAAAGAACCTTTGTTTAGACTAAAAGAACACACTAATATACCTCTTCACACCTCCTATTAAATCTATAATACAAGTACTATTGAGGAGAAAATAATGAACTAAAAAAGAACTAGCCTAAAGCCTATATTTACAGGCAAGAGACAAAATGTAATAGGGAGCAACCTTCTTATAGTTGGTTTGGCTAAACTATTGCTAAGTACAGTTGCAAAAACAACCCCTACACTAATAACTATTACTATGAATACGACCAAGACAAACGAGAACATCTTTGTATTTAAACTAAATTGTTCTTACATAATAATTTCTCATTTCACCACCACCCTCTTTTCTTCTTCTTCTCCACCTTATTATAACTGATCACCACCAACAAATATGGCACAAGTTGACCCGCCCACTTACGACATCATCATCTTTGGAGCATCTGGTTTCACTGGGAAATACGTAGTACGAGAAACACTCAAGTTCCTCAACACACCAAACTCACCACTCAAAACCTTAGCTTTGGCAGGCAGAAACCCATCTAAACTAACCGAAGCCTTAAAATGGGCTAACCCTTCACACGTTAACATCCCCATCATTACTGCTGACATTTCAGACCCAATGTCCCTTAAACATATGGCTTCCAAAGCTAAGATCATACTAAACTGTGTGGGCCCTTTTCACCTTTATGGAGAAAGCGTTGTGTCCGCTTGTGTGGAAGCTGGTTGTGATTATCTGGATATATGTGGTGAACCGGAGTTTATGGAGAAGATTGAAGCGGGGCTTTATGATAAGGCGGTTGAGAATGGTAGTTTGGTTGTTTCTGCTTGTGGGTTTGATTATGTTCCTGCTGAACTAGGATTGATGTTTAATTCTAGGCAGTGGGTTTCCCCTGCTGTACCGAATCAGGTTGAAGCTTACTTGAGCCTTGAATCTGATAAAAAGATGTCGTTGAATTATGGGACGCTTGAGTCTGCACTTTTGTGGATGGCTAATGCTGATAATCTTGCGGAATTCAGAAGGTCCAGACCTTATAAAACTCCACCTCAGGTATGGCGAATTAATGGGATTTTTATAGAAGTAATTATGTATTTATGACTTTATGTTGTAGCATTGAATAAGCAACTTCAAACTGTTTACTTAAAACCGCTTATATTGTATTAAAACATATAAGCAGTTTTTGGGGTGTTTAGGTTACATAATCCACTTTATAAGCATTGAAATAAGCAAGTGCCAATATGCATATTCAAAGTACTTCTCATAGCTTTTTACACTCATACTCTAAATTGCTTATTTGTGCTAAAAAATCCAATAAGCAGTTGAACAGTTTTTTATAAGAAACCCAAACTTCCTGTCAAATTTGCCCTGTTCTTAGATTCCTGGTTCTGCTCCTCCAAAAGGATTAACTATAGAGCACCAAAAAAAGGTAGGACTTTGGGGGGTGACGTTTCCATCTGCAGATGCCTCTGTTGTCCAGAGAACACTCTCGATCCTTGCAGACAACCCCAGTGGTCTTCAAGGTGTCAATGAGGATCCTAAACAAGCGGAGAAACGAGGTGCATTTTGGTCGACAATTAAACCTGCTCACTTTGGAGTAAAGGTTGCCACCAAGAATCTGTTGGCTCTCTTTGGATTCATAACAATTGGGTTATCCGTCGTGCTACTGGGGAGGTTCTCATTTGGGAGGTGGCTTTTGCTGACATTCCCTTCAGTTTTCAGTTTTGGAGTGTTCAAGAAGGGGGGTCCAACCGAGGAGCAAGTGAATAGTGCGAGTTTTAAGATGTGGTTTGTTGGTAAAGGCTTTAGTGACTTCAATCTTGCGTCTCAGGGAAATGAAAAGCCAGATACTGAAATCATCACGAGGGTAATGGGACCTGAAATTGGGTATTTGACAACACCCATCATTCTGGTGCAGTGCTCTCTGATCCTTTTGAAGCAGCGCCAAGATCTTCCGAAAGGTGGTGCTTTCCTCCTGGAATAGTTTTTGGTCCCACTGATCTTCAAGATCGACTTCAGGAAAATGGGATTTCTTTTGATTTGATTTCAAAGGGTCGTATCTCTGCATAAATGGTATGCCCTTATGTCACTTTATCAGTTTTTTCATTGTCATAAAATAAGATGTAAAAACTCTTATGGTTTGTCTGTTATAAGGATACATCAGTAATTCATACAATTGTTCACAACTGAAAGATAAGAAGGTGCTAATCAAGATACAGATGCTAATATTTGTATATAAAAACTATTGTAGAACATGCATTCTTCTATTATCATAACACATCACAAGAGTTGTATCAGAATAAAAAACTGTGTATTGTGATTATCCACCTTGCAATCGAGTACAGCTATAGTTATCTTATTCAAGGTGATCATGTGGCCTAAACGACATAAACATGGCAGCATAATGTTGTAACCGGTCGCTGTTCCTTGCCCTGTAAATTGCTGACCTGCCCCTAGTCCTTGAAATATAACGCCGCCAAGCTAGTTGTATATTAATAGCAGCCCATGTTCTCCAGTTAGATGAATAGTACCTTGCCCTTCTCTTCATCTTTTCATTAATAAATGTGTAACGGAAATGATCTGTGATGTACCTTAGATGATTTGCATCTAGTACAAACGCTTCCGTTGGCTTGAGACAAGTGAATGTTGCAGTTGCAGAAGGGTAACGCTCTATAAATGGAATCCTTAGGCACCATGAGAGGAGTTCGTCCCCGAAGAAGCTCCCTGGTTCCAAGGTGCTTGTTGCAGCCATCCCGCGACTTAGCCATTGGGTTCGCTTCACTTGACCATGAACTATAAACACCATTCTGTGAACAGGATCACCCTCTCTTATAATCTGTGGCATTATTATACATTGAAGTTGTTAATCATTTAAAAAATGAAACTTAGCTTTTTTTCTTTTTTGGTGTTGGGTTAGTGTGACGAGACCTTTTCACCCTTTGAATAGACGAAATACCTAACACGGTCACAAATGTTGTCAAGAATAACATCATCCAAGAACTTGAATAATGGTGCCTGAAACTTTTAAAATTAGCAATTGTGACCTCAAAAGCAGTTGTTGAAGAGGATATAGCTCAAAGTTGGCAATACCTTTTTCACTAGGTCCAAGCAAAGATAGCGCTTGATATCTCGTCTAAGTCCTTCAGGGAGATGTTTAACCATTTCCATATCATCTTGACCTCCCATAACGGACCATCTTTGGTTCTCAAAATGGCGAACTCTTCTAATCAAATCAGAAGGCAATTGTCTGCGTTTCATCCACCATTCCATGTCCCTGGATCTAACCTGCATTTTTGTAGTCCTTCCCGTGAGTGCAATCAAGAAAACCTGGTTCCATAAATTAACAAGTTTCAGTCATTATGAGCTAGCTACCTTACCAACATCAGATCAAACATATTACATATCATGACAGAGGCACCTGAATGTTCGCAACTAACATGGTGAAGAGCAGTAGTCCAATGATCACCATAAAAATCGAAAATATCACCTCCAAGACTTCACTAGTCGGCTCAAGAATATTGCCCATGGTGCTGCAAATAAATCGACATATAGTTAACAACGAAAATTAGTTGCAAACTTAATTAGGAATCACATATTTGTGTTTGTGGTCACTTCATCACACTGCTAAAATTTTAACAGGTTTTCTTGCCTGAAAGAAATCAGTCCCCAGTAATTGCTGTACAAGATCCTGGCGGCAATGGAATCATATGAAAGTATCGGAATAGCAGATTCATAAATTCCATATGGGAAAGGTCCGTCATCATCAAAGCACATTGAGTTGTTACTGTTGGCTTTACTTGAGCATGATAGGAAGAGGCTGCTACATTTCTTGCTAGCTTCACATTGTTTTGTTAGGCATAAAACAACCCGTCGTATAGCAAGTGCATACCAATATCCTCCTGATGCCTGAGTCAAAACAAAGAAATCAAAGTTAAATCAATACGTTATAAGATTCAGGTTTAAGAGATCTGATTTTTTTGTTATTTAACGTAGTTGTATTAAGCATAAGAATTTTGTTAATTATTTGTTGTAGTGTAATGTTTCCGCATGCTTTTGCAGTTTTTGATCTATATACCTTAAGGTCACAATGTATTCTGTATCTCAATCAAGAAATTATAGCACATAAACATACATGGGAAGCCAGGAAGTAAGCTAAAAAACTGAGGCCAATACGCCACCACACTGAGCCAAAGATGTAACCGGTGACCAGCCGTGCACGACGCATTAAACGGCTGCAGTGATAAACTTTTGGTACGAATTGGATCATGAATATGACTTGTATTAGTTTCATTATCAACGATATCTTTTCCTCTCTCAGCAACCTTGGTAACACCCATAAATAAAACACCTGCCAATCAAATACAATAACATTTTGATCTAATACTAAACACCTGGAGAATCTGTTCTTATTAGATACTCAGAATTCGTGTTACCTGCGGGATTGGTAAAAGGACAAATGCGTCTAACCAAAACCCCGTTAGTGATCTAAGGTAGTGAAAAGCAATGTCCCGTGGGTCCCACACGAGGGTCCCACAACCAACAACCAAAGATTCCTTAGACACATAAGCCAAATGGAACTGAAGCCACACGTGGCACAGGTGCATGGCATCAACACAAGTGCGGACAATGCTCACCGCCTTCACCACCCTATCGTCTATGTATACACACGAACCACCATGAGCACTGCCATCGTCATCAACTGCAAGCGCGAAAAAGAAGAATGGATCCACTGCCAATGCAGCAAATCGTGCTAGAAGAACCACTTGACTCAACCATCGAACACTGTCACTACGTGGGTCCAAAATGCTAGAAATGTGTCCCAGTCCGGATGATGACGATGAGGGCTTCTTGTTTTGTTTTGGAGCCTCACGGGACTTAATTGGGACTAAAGATGAGCCAGCTAGAGCCTCCCATGCAGGCTGATGTGTCAGATCGCAGCTCGTGGAGTGGAAATTCGGGATTCCGGATTGACTACAAACGAAACATTGTTGTGTCTCCTCCTTTTCGGAGTTGCTTCTCTCTTGCAGGATCCCGCCTTTGATCCATCTAAATATTTACCAGTTAACAAATCCAATTAAACACAGTATATAAAAGAGAGAATTCACCATTTACCAGTAAACAAATTTTTCGAACGAACTCATAACTAAATTACTATTGTATTTTTATAAAATCAGCTATTTATAATCACTCGTGCACCAATGCACCATCACTAACTATAGAAGACTTGTAAAACAAAAAATTTAAACAAATTGCATATATATATTTCCTGCAAGAAATCTGCATATTTATATGTTACGAAAGAAAAATCCATGAGATTACTTAACGGCACTCCCGAGTCCTTACCCCTGTTTACCATATATTCTCGCAGCAACCTTGGTAACCCATAAATAAATCAGAAAATATATAACTTTAAAAACATTTATCGCTGTAAATTTAATTGCATGTCTACCGCAGCAACGCACGGGTACCCCGCCGCTAGTTTAAACAAATATAGAAAATAATGTTCAGCTAGTTAACTTAAGCCTTTTCGACATATGTGGCATTGTGGCCTATACATTGGTTGAAATATATTCAAGTACACTACACATAAGTGGTGAATGTAATCTATGAACTTATCAGAAACTAACCTTGAGAACATGACGGAATTAAAGGATGACGTTTATTACATACGATGGGAGAGAATGAGTGTGAAGCCTGGGTGACTGGTTTAGCTAGCACAGGTTCGAGTTATATATATTTATGACTACGTGTTGACAAAGGTTGACCACGTGTAAGACATGGTTTTAGCACGGATTTGAAAATTTTGTATTATTTACTACGTGGATTATTGGCCATGCACGTGAAGTAGAAATGAACCACTACATACCAATTTATTGATACGAACGTAATAAGATTCTTTTGGAATTATGAAAGATAAATAAAGTAGCCTAATGTTCAAAAAAAAAATAATAATAATAAACTAGCCTAAAATGCTAAAATAATATGCTTC
Organism: Artemisia annua; assembly: GCA_014162995.1. Classification (NCBI taxonomy): domain Eukaryota; kingdom Viridiplantae; phylum Streptophyta; class Magnoliopsida; order Asterales; family Asteraceae; genus Artemisia; species Artemisia annua. Next base: position 106,254 of record LBNU01011326.1, read on the forward strand.
CGGCAAGTAAATTTGGTGGTTTTGGTAGTCTAGCTTCTTTAAACTAGATGCTTGAAACTCGCGTATATACGAAATCATTTGTTATTGCTACTATCTTACGAACAATCTTTCATTTTTTTTTTATTTATTTTTTTTTTTTTTTTTTTTTTTTGATAATCATGGTTTCCGACTTTTTTGGCCGATTAATCCACGGGGTTTGAACCTACCGCCACACAGATTCAAACCAGGTGAAGCCCTCTCTTTTCAGGAGGTTGGCGTGGCCACTTTATGTTGTTTGCACCTAGCAGGAATTGAACTTGAGACCTCACACATTTTAGAGTGATAGTCACATGCCTTTTTACCACTAGGCCACCCTTAAGCGGTTTCATCTATTTAGTTACATATAATGTGAAGTAAGTATAAGGATACGAAAGACATAATAGAACTCGCCAGTCACCTAAAAAATAAGTATATTTCAAACATATAAGGGTAACAAGGAAATTTTCATATCATTTCCAAGTTACAATTTCTTTGAATGAGAAAATGTGATGCATACCTAGATGTAACATTTCTCTATTTTAGATGTATGCTAGACTAGAGGTGTGTCATCATCGCGTCTTAAATCATGATGACTTGTGAGTCAAATGGCGTATGAGCTTGACGTAATGGCATATGAGCCTGATGTTATGGCGTATGAGCCTCATGTCATAGCGTATGAGCCTGATATAATTGCGTTTGAGCCTGATGTTATGGCATGAGCCTGACGTAATGGTGTTGAGCCTGATGTTATGACGTTTGAGCCTGATGTCATGGCGTATGAGCCTGATGGCATATGAGCCTGGTATAATGGCGTTCGAGCATGGTGTTATGGCAAATGAACCTAGCGTAATGGCGTATGAGCCTATATAATGGCGTTTGAGCCTGACGTAATGGCTTTGATATGCCAAAAAGGGTATGTATAACTTGACTTAATACAATACTCTTATAGAGTAGTGTTCCCATTATCAGGTTTGTTGTAGCTGACTTGTGTCATTAAAGGTTAGTAAGAAAAAACAAGAGTTTTGCAACTGTCTAAAAGAATAGTTCCTCAGGCTAAATTCTTGTCAAAGGAATAGTCGACCCTGTTTGTTTGGAATGAACTCCAGTTTTTGCATGTTCCGTGTCATTCAATGTTTTAATGAATATTTCTTTATAACGCTGAATGTTTTTGTTGACATTTTGTTTTGTTAAGAGGTTTATAGCCATATGTGGGCGACTCTTGATGGTTTTCTTATGTCGCCTAGCGATGTCAAAGTTCATGCTCCAGTTGTTGTTGTATTCTATAAAGTGTGTGTTGTTGCGTTTGTGTGTGATGCGAAGGTTGATTAGCTTCGGCTTGGTTACTAATTTAGGCCATCGTGTTAGGCTACTTTTGTCTTAAGCTGATGATAAATCGTTTTGAATCAATCGGGTTGATACCAGGGCATATGAGCCCGAGGTCGTGGATAATGTTTAGCCCCGACTCTTATGTTAGGAAGAGGTAAAACTGATGTTAGGCCTTGTTTTGAATCAATCGGGTTGATACCAGGGCACATAGGCCTAAGGTCGATAATGTTTAGCCCAGACTATGATGTCATGAAGAGGTAAAACTGATGTTAGGCCGAGGCGAAGGCTGTTTCTTGTTGAGATCGAGGCTTGTGGATCTTGGGCCAAGGCATGTGGTCCAAGGTCATGCTGAAGGGTTTGGAACCATGGTAATATCATGGACAAACAAGGGCTATTGTTAATGTCGGAGTAAGGCTATGGCCATGTTAATGATTCAAGAATACACATGGTAGGTCAATGATTTGAAGTCCAATAGTTTAAAGTTTACAAAGTTAAGACGACATTGAATCCAGACTTATAAGGTTAAGCCAATGAATTCAGGTTCATGGAGGTAGGTTGTTGAAGTTAGACCAATAAATTTAGGCTAATGAAGTTAAGTTTCTGAAGTCGGGTCACGATGGTAGGCCACTAGGGCTAATTGTAGGTCACTTAAGGTTGACGTGAGGCCGTTTAGGGCCAAGGTTAAGCCGATTGAGGTTGATGTTCGGCCTCTTAGGGCTGAAGTTAAGTCGTTTGAGGCTTATGTAAGATTGCTTAACACCGAAATTAGTTCTCATTTTTCACATTTTAAATTTTCTTTTTCTACATGCTCTAAGACTTAGGATCAAACGAGAAGAAACCTTAAAATGAGAAGGATGAGAAATACCTATAAATACACATTATAGATGCGTCGACTTGAATTAGATGCATCCCTAATCTTTTAGATGCACAATAATATATTTTCTAGCTAAAAATTAGATGCATATACATATATTAGAAGCATTTCGTCAAGTTAGACAAATCCTATGTATTTTTCGTCCTCTGCAGGCCAAATTTGTTGTTAATACTACTATGCATAGTTTTCACTTCAAAATCACTTTCGAAACTAAGTGGGATGCATCTAAATGAATAAAGATGCATCTAATTCAAGTCAATGCATTTCAAATATGTGGTTATAGTAAGGGTGAGCAATCCCGACCGACACCCGACTCCCGTCCCGATCCCGACACCCGACTCCCTTCCCGATACCGATCCGACTGTAATCGGGTCGGGAGTCGGTTTGCGTTTTCCTGGTAATCGGGATTCGGGACGGGTCGGGAGTCGGGATGGTCCCGAGAAAACACAGCCAAAATCAAGATTCGGGACGATTCGGGACCATTATCGGGATTCGGGACGAGTCGGGACCATTATCGGGTCGGGATTCGGTTTGGGTTTTTCCCTGTTGTCGGTATCGGGATTAGTCGGGACGGGTCGAGATTCGTCCCGATGCTCACCCCTAGGTTATAGTTATTTATCATTCTTCTCACTGGATTCTTACCCGTATGCTCTAAAAGTATTTAAACAACCACCATCACGATGACTTGGTAGTCAAACGCATACATCTTGAGATGGCAAACGATCCTAAGAAACCTCGACAATAAAAAAATAAAAAATTCACCCCTTTTTTTATGAAAATTTTTATTACATAAATTTTCACCCACAGAAAAATCTGAAAAATAATACTCCGTATAGTAGTAATATCTTCTTCTCACCTGCAAACGCCAATCCCCAGGCGCATCGACAAGAAATAGAAATAAAAAAAAAAAAAGTAGTCTGTCTTTTTATCTCATCGTTTATTCTTTAACCTTTTTTCCCATTTGCCGACATCCCAAACACTCGTAATCCCTACTTTATGTTTTGAGGTATCTACTCTTTTGCCTTTTATATGTGTTATTCTGATTCTGTTGTTTTGTTACTTATTGGTTGTTTGTTAAGATTGTCATACTTTCACTCATTTTTGTTAACACATACTATATGAATATCACTGTGATTTTTAGCATTTATATATGTAATTTTCAATGTTTGATTACTTATGATTTTGTTGAGCCTTGTTTCATGTTTACTTGTCTAGACTTTCTATGGTTGTAAATCCAAAGCGTATGTTCTCTTTTTGTTTTTATGTGGTTGTTGATCTTTGTTTTATGTGTGAGATTGTGGTTGTGTGATTTGGTTAAGATAGAGCGCCTTTTATGTAAACCATGAAATACTTGTTAAAGTTGTTTGCGGTTGTTTATAAATCTGCTTATTGTAGGTAGTTTTTATAAGCAATCATAAACGCCCCAAAAATAGCTTAACCAGTCAGCTAAAACGCCCAAAAACAGCTGCACTTCACTTCACTTGCATTTTCTGTTAGATGTGTCTATGACTTAGGGGGTGTTTGGATTAGCTTAGTTTTCGTGCTTATGGGCTTATTTATATTTGGAAAAGTTCATAAGCCCAACAGATTGAGCTTATGAGCTTTTCTAGATATAAATATGCTCGGAAAATAAGCTAATTTAAACACGGCCTTAACAAGTTATAATTGGCTCTAGAGTATCTTTTTGTTGTACTCATTGTTTGAAATGGGTGGTCAACTTCTCGAAACAGTCTTTTAACCTTTTAAGATTGTTTCACATCGTTTCATCATTAATTGACTAACTTTACTTTTGGGTATATGACAGAATCATTTCCTCTTAGGCAATTGGAGGAGATTTCAGATATACGGTCAACTCAAGTAGCTGAAAAATTGGTGTGTTGTGTTCCTGTGCAGCTTCAAACTCGTATTCTGTTGTAAGAAGTTTAGCATCTATCCATATGTGGAAATTTGCATCCAAATGTCTAGCTGGCACTGGTGGCCTAAGATTAAAAAATGGCTTCAGAAAACTAACAAAAGGTCCTCAAGATATATCAGACGATGAAGTTTCATCCACAGTTAGTAAAGATGATGGATTGGAGTGCCCGATATGCTGCGAGTCCTTTAACATTGTCGAAAATGTACCATATGTTTTATGGTGTGGTCATTCACTCTGTAAAAACTGTGTCTTAGCTCTTCGTTGGGCTGTTGTCAAGGTCCCTCCTTTACCAATTCAGCTACCCCTTCTAATATCTTGCCCCTGGTGCAACCTATTATCCCCTCGTCTTGTAATAAAAGGAAACCTTAAATATCCGAGTAAGAACTACTTCCTTCTTTGGATGGTCGAGAGTTTGAACAATGATAAGGTGGTGAAGTCTCAAAATGATTCTTGTGGTGATTGTTCGCCATCAAAGTTGAGTTTAAGAAGTCAACGAACCCATTCTACTGTCCAAAGGCCTCCATCTTCCGATCCCACCGTTGGTCATACTGGGATACGAGCTTACATGCGGAAGGGACTGTTTTTCTTTGTTGAGTTAACAGCCAAGTTCCCATTGGTCCTAATCTTTCTGATGATTGTGCTGTATGCAATTCCAGCTAGTGCTGCAATATTGGCCTTGTATGTCTTGCTCACTATATTATTTGCGCTTCCTTCATTTCTCGTTCTGTATTTTTCTTATCCTAGTTTGGATTGGCTGGTGAGGGAGATCACGGCTTAGGCTTCAGTACTTCAGTTAGCATGTTTCCAAGCGTGTCTCATGAGGTACACATTGTTATATTTTGGATGTATCTCATAATTCAACCAGTGGTCTGGTTTGTTCTTGGTTAGAAGTGTGTGTTTACACTTAGCTGCTTTTGTGTATATGGTTGACTTTGCTAGTTAAGTAGTTTTGGGTGCTTGTACTCGTGGATGTCAACCTTTTGTATGAGATATTGTGAAGTCGTAATGGATGATTTGGAATCTGTAATCATTGGTGAATTTGAGAATGATGAACGTCTTGGGATTGCAGTTTATTTTGTACTGTAGTATAAGATGATTCGAACATGTGGCTATGAAATTGTAATAGTCCGTACTTAATAAATCCATATGTTGTGGCTGAACAAACATAAATAAGCTGTTGCAGATTTGCAGTTACTAAAAACTTACATTTGTAATCTTCCCATTGTTCTACGTATAGAGAATGACTCATTTACGGATTTACCTTAACATCGTATGTCATTTTGTCCTGGTAAAATTATGAAGGGCGAGTTTATAATTCCTTTTGCTGGGAATCTTTTCCTTACATGAATACCCGTATAAAGAATTTCAAGTATTTTTGAAAATAACCACTTAAATATTGTGAATCTTTTCCAATACTTACGTACTCGAGGTTGTTAAGATTGTCATTTGTTGGCACTTTAGTGCAAAACAGAGGAATCTCCGTGATAGGTAAATACTGAACAACTTTTATGTCCTGCTGTATTGGTTTGACTTCAATCCTTCTTTTACATTTAACTCGTAGCAACACTGTTTAATTTTAAACAAGGGAAAGCCCTCACTATATATATATTATATAACGTATCTACCACTCACACCCACAACCCAAACATAAGGCATAGGAAAGTTACGAGAACCTATTAATTAAAATATATATAATATAAGTACTATATAAGTATATATATAATA